>JAOXNN020000028.1:1099602-1114602 GCA_028571205.2 Hydropsyche betteni | reverse complement strand
CTAATATTGTATATAAATAATAATATAGTTAGATTTTTAATATGTTTTTAATTTTAGATCATTCAATATCACTTTCTATACTATATTCATCAAAAATATTTACCATACTCAAAAAAAAAAAAAATAAACAATATAGAAAACTCGTTTTCAAACTCCTTCCACTCCCCAAACAGACATATTTATATACACTCCCCTCGAAAACTCCACCTTAACCAAAATTCACATTTCGACACAATCTAAAATTGGCACTGATGTGAAAAACCACCTTATATCTGCCGGATTCGAAACCGTTTCGCATAATCCATGCGTCGGCAGATTCGCGAACATATAATAATATCATCGGGCTCGAGGTTTAATTCGACGTACACTCAGACCCCGTTTTATGCCGCGCTTTAATACGGCGAAATTTCGCAATAACCGTAGATTTAATTAAAGCGGAGGACTTCAGCCGGTGGACGAAAGGTTGGTTACTTGCGCGGCGTTGCGTGCGTCTACACGGTGTTTAGTAAATGCGTCGATTTTGTAGTGAAAATGTGTTAGTCAAGGTGCATTTTTGTTATAGTAAAGAGATATTAGTATTGGAGTTAAAATTCTTTTAGTGATTGTAGTTTTTCGACTTTTCGAGGATTCTCGAGAAATGAGAATTTTTGAATTTATCAAAATCGAGAAAATTGGGAGATGTGAATTCTCAAATCACAATTGCTAGTTGAAATATGTTTTATCTTATTTCTAATACTTTATAAAAAAAATATGGTAATCCAAACTTTTTTTTGATCTGTAAAAAACTACTTATAATATAAGAAGTATTGATTTTTGTTAGGTATGTTATGAAAAACATAGTTATATTACACATATTATATGTGTAATATATAGTTAAATTCGTGTTTTGATAATTTAAAAAATATCAACCGATAAACGCAATAAAACTTATTGTAATTTTACAATATAATACATAAATATCGGGATACTTATTTGATTAATTTCGTTTTTGATGTTTAAAAATTATATTCGATGTTTAAAAGATTTATAATAGTTTGCTTTGTTTATATTATACAAAGCAAATTTTTATAACATTAATCAACTATTAAAACTATTAAGCAAACTATTAAACTATTGTTATTATTGTAAAAACTATATAAAGATTTTGGGATTTAAATTTTTCGATATTTCGTAAAAACTATATCTATATTTTTAAATTTCCTAAAATATTTACTATGATAGTTAGTATAATATAATATTATAATGGGATCCGAAAATATAAGGATATTGATGTGATCACTAGGAATATTGAATCAATTTTCAAAACCTTTAATCAGTCGCAATGGTAAATATGTATAATCCTGAAGAACTAGATTTCCAAAGTGAATCCAGGAATCAAATTTTCCAAAAATTATTCTTATTATTCTATTTCCAATTTCCTAAAATAATTATGATGGTTTATTTAATATCAAAATACTGGTAATTTGGAACAGCTTTTTCATGTCAAATCGATCCTTTTTCATTTCAAATTGACTCTCATTTCAAACACAAAACTCTTCAAAAAGAATCATTTTAAAATCAAAAAGGATCAATTTGACTTTTTCTGAAATTCCTGACAAAAATTCAATCCGAAAATCCTCAGATCACTCAGACGTAATCTTCGGATTTGATGTTTATTATAAAAAGATCGCACATCGACCTAATTTCTTATCACCCTGTACAACACGTAATGCGAACATCGAACAGTAGTTGCACAGTGGCGGGGTTCGCGTTTACAGCTCTCGACATATAATTAACCGTGCTTTAATTAAATCGCCGTATAAATTTTGTATAAAATTAAGTCGAGCCCGAACTTTCCGGCAAACTATTAATTTATTATTACGCATGTTTCGGTCGATTTTCCTATTATATTGTTGGGCTGTTGTCGTCGAGGCTGTTCGCATCGTTGTGCGTTTGATATGTGTGTTGTTGTGAAAGTCTGAAGATTTCGAAATATCAGACTTTATTGGCGAATCTTAAATACGTTGAATCAAATCACCATACAGCTTTTAAACCCAATAAATCATCGCAAACTTTTCATTTTTTAAATTCAACTTTTTATACATCAGACACCTTTTGTAAATCAAATTTAAATTTTTAAACATCATACGCATTGCGACATCTGATTTTTAAATCATATAAAACTAATTAAAATTAAAAATTTCTTAACAGTTTAAATATAAGTCAACAGATGGTGCAAAAAATGATCAATTTGATAATACATACTTTCTTTTTTCATATAAAGAATGAGTTTTTATTTGACAAAAATTAAAATGATATCGAATATCATAACTTTCCGAAATTTTAAATGAATTTAAAATGAAAAACTTTAATATTTCAATTCTCAAAATATTTACACGTACAAATCAAACCGCATGGCCGATACCAACACACACGAACAGAACCGAAATCGAAAATTTCGAAAGTGGCAGCATCTGAAACGCCAACAGGGTTAACTTTTCAGGAGTTCGCAGATACGGCCTTTATTAGGGCTGAAAGCGTGCTTCGAATTCGATTCGTGCCTTATATTTTATATATGCGATCGACGTGAACCCAACTAACGAGGATACCGCAAAAATTAAACAAAAAAATCGGAAAAGAAAAAATTCACCTAAACGTTCGTTGAGTTTGTTTGTATGTGTATTTTATGTAGAGGCGGTCGTTTTTGTGATTTTTTTAAATTTTTCAGATAATTATTATGATGATTATTCGGGTGGAATCAGCGAATATGATGTGTATTTTTTTATTATCATTTATAGTAATTATTTATTTATTATCATTTTTTATTTTATTTTCATATAATATCCTTTATCAATTTTTTTCAATATGAGTATTTTCGAAATCAAAACAATTCGATTTCGCGTTAAATCGGGCCTATCAAAGAAAAAAAAATGAAAATAATTTAATCGACCAATATTTGAAATTTCAAAATCAGCAGATTTTCCCCATAAATGGTTATATCTATATATAAAATTGCGATATAAAACCTTTTCGTACGGCTCAGTGTTTGATCCCGTTCTCCGATAATTGGCGAACGTCCGTCAATACGAGCGAAATGAAAAAAATAAAATAAAGTAAAATTGAAAAAGAGCACCTTTTTGAATGTCCATTAAAGGGCAACGTTTCGTGGTGAATTAAATTTGATTTTTGATAGACTTGAGTTTTTTTTTTATTGTTTGACGCCGCGGTGATGTATTCCTTGAATTTTACAAACACTGTATTGCGAATATTTAATATCTAATATGACTATTGTTACTAAAAATACATGTTTAATACATATGTATACTTTAGGATTTTTTTTTTATAATTAAATCATATAATATGAATGAAATTATATTTTAGAAAATTTGTAAAAATACAAGTTTCTTTTCAAATGTATTATGATTTTTTTTCATTTGAATTGACATATTTTTAATTTTCATACTTTTTCTAATATTCAAAATCCATTCTTCAATATACAAATATCATTAAAATAAAACCGCAACTACAAAAAGTTTTTAGATCATTTAAATTTTGTAATTATTTCACAAAAGCCTCATTTCGATCGGATTAATCACCAATAAGCCGACATCACAAATCTTTAAGAATCGAAAACACACAACCCGAAATTCAGTTCGTTTTCCGAAAATTTTGGACGTATGGGATTGGAATTCCGTTTTAATTAACGACCAAACGGATCAAACGGACACTTTGCCGATTCAGGTGATTTAGATTCCAATTATCGGGAAGTTTTATCATTTGATTTTATTTTGCGTTATAAAAGGTTAGGTTTGAAAGACGGTACGAAAGAGATGTGTCGATTTTTGAATATTGTATAAGACGATAGGGGAAAATGATCTGTTTCTAATAGGTTATAACGGAATTCAATAAAAAAAATGTAATAAAGATATGTTTTTTCAAGATTGTGTGAAAAAATAAAATGGTACAGTTGAAAAGATCTGAGACTAAGAACAGATGCTTCTAAGTTTTGTTCAATTTTTTTAGTTTGATGCATTCGATATTAATTATTCATGAAATAGCACACCATCGTTTTCCGAGCGAACGGACTTGCTTGAAAAAATATTGCACATTTCTGTAATTTTACCTGTTAATTTTCTATAGGGGAGGGGACTTTTACATAAAATTATTAGAGTAAAGGTAGTCCTTGACGAAAAAAATAATACATATTTTTTTAAATTAATTATTTTCAAAAAATTGAATGATAAATTTCAAGCGGATGTGAGAAATAAATACGGAGGAATATAAAACCGTCAAAAAATTCGTATTTAAAGAAATGGCTGCTGCTTTTAATTTAATTAATCAAGAAATACAAAAACTTGAAATGACAGACTCAAACAGTGAAAGATGTTCAAATGTTATTTAATTATTATTTCATTATTGTATTAATAAAAGTAAGTAAAACCACCGAAAAAAAGTATACAGATTCGACTTAGGATGGACTCGACTTACGACCGAGGTTCAGGAACGTTTTTCCGTCGTAAGTCGAGGACTATCTGTATTACATTTATTTGAAATTTCTTGAATGAAACTCTTTAGTAAATTTTGTTTGATGTTATTAGAGTGATAGAAATGAAAATTTATTAATTTAAGAATAGATTGAAATTCTTTGTAATCATCATCAAATATATTAATAAAAAAATATTTTAAAACTATTTTAGCTATTCGAAAAAAATACTCTTACTTTAATTATTCCAATGAATGGTCAGATTATTACAGTAAAATAAAATTCAAGAATTGCAAACATATCTTGTAACTTTATAAATTATAAATACGATTTACAATATTCACAATATTTTTTGTGTTCGTTTAATAATAATAAAAAAATTAAACCCAAGCAATTATAACCCGCAATTAAAGCACTAAATCTTCATTCCAAACACCTTATATAAATCGATTACGATTTCAGTGGAACATTATAGAAATTACAATAGAAGATCATTTTAACTGCGACCCACGATCGATTTAACTCATTCCGATAATACGTTGAAAGTAATTTAAACGTGGCTTTAACATTCGTACAATTGTGTGTTAAATAATTTAGCACCGTTTTGCAATTTTGCAATGCGTATCGTATGCAAATTAACGACCGGTTTTATACTCCGCAAACGTATAAAATTAATTAAATTCAAGTAACGTGATAAAAAATCAAGTTCAAGTGAATTTTCATCGGTTAAAATGATACGTTTTTATAATAGTTTTTTTACTATGACGAATATTAAAGCACTCCAAACAAATAAATTAGTGTTACACTCACGCCTGAGCGCGTTTTGAAAATCCCGAGAATTTTCCCGGGATATTTTCCCAAGGATTACACTTCAGCTCTTCGTATTTTCCAACGAGACGGAACCACCATTGTTTGTCGCCTTGCACTTTTTAAACAATGGAGGGAAACAATGGCCGATTTAAGGACACACACACAAAACATTAAACGAAACGGCATAATCAGATTTCGACGGTTAGTAGTTTCGAAGGCTGTCGAGTTTGGCGGTTAACAAAACGCGTTCTCTCACAGTTAAAATTGACGATTGGTTCTCGTCGATGTGTTTCGGTTTGTGTATGTGTGTGTACACTAAATTCTCTTTTTGCACGGTTTTTTTTGCACGGATCCCAAATGACACGGTCCGAGAAAGAGAACCGATTATTTTTTTCACTTTAACACGGCTTGAAAAAAGAAAAAAATCACATATTGGACTGCATTATGTGCAAGTGATTTTTCGCCACAAAAAACAACAGAAAATGGGCACGTTTATTATCTAGTAGTGATACTGGATGACTGCATAATTATGTTAAGTACATTTTTTAAATAAATGAAAAATTACCGTTTATTAATTGCATATTACTAGTTGGAACCTATCTACCATTTTTATATGAAAACTTTATCTTTTTTTGCACGGTAGTCTTTGGAACGTATCCCTCGTGTAAAAAGAGAATTTGATGTATTTATTATTGTACTTTTGCTGAAAATTATGATCGGTTTTCAATTTGATTTTTTCCTTGTGCGTTGTGATATAATTTACAATTTAACACAAATACGCACATTTCACTCACTGTTTAATAAGATTTGTTCTCTAAAATTTTCTATATTTTTCGAATCGATTAGATGTGTGAAGATTTTTTAACTTTTAATAATAAATTTTTAAATAAGAATGATTATAAGAATAAGGTAAAAAAAATACAGGTGGTCACTGGAAGATAGAAACGTTTTCAAAAGTCATAACTTGCTCATTTATATTTTTTTTAGATGTTATAAAGAAATTCGTGAAGATTAAAATGGTTACATAAGATGTCCAGCAACGATTCAAAATCAATTGACTTTTCTAATCTGGTGAAAATTCAATTATTGAAACTCAAAGAAAATACTAATAATATTTTGATTTAAAATTCATTGATAAAGGTTAATTTTAATTAAATCGAATACATCAACAACAAAAAAACTGTTGATTTTGAGGCACTGAAAATGCCAAATTAATTACAGCATCACCATTAATTGCATCCTCAAAAATATTTAACTTATTGCACTGTTTTCTATTACTTTGAATAATTGATCTTTCACATTAATATAATAGATAAGCCTAATGAGTATTGATTATTGCAAGACATCATATGTAACCATTTTAATCTCCAAAAAATTCTTCAATATTGAAAATGAACACGTTGTAATTTTTAATATCCTTTAGTCTTACAGTCTCTATAATAATTTTTACGCGATATAAAATGAAGCATATTGATACGTTTTGAGGTTTGCGAAGAATTTTCGGTTCTGAAATTTAATAGGATATTCGCAATGGACTTAATTTTTAGTGTATGAAAACCCCCAATATCATCAAGTAATAATAATAAAAAAATGTAAGCGTATCTAAAATACGACGAAGAACGATTTTTATTTGTTTCAACGTTGAATCTTGTCTATTTAGTATCTGGAAAAGGTTTCTTATTCGCGCCTTCGCAGCGTGGCTTTCAGTTCGTGATTTATACAGGGAGTTCGCGAGCTTTGTGATGAAGTGTTCCACTTATATGGGATATCGTCGCGATTCTCGTTCCGTATTTTTCCTTTTCGATAGGACGTGTTTATTAAAGAGGATTCCGTTCGAGCAGCTGAATGGGGCTTAGGCGTGTGTGCCGTTTTGTAAATCGACACTATTTGCAAATTCGGGCTGCGAAGGCTTCGTTTCGAGGAGGTTCGCGTTTGAAAAATTATTACATCAGATATTCTTCGGATACTAATTTTGAATGTGATTATTCGAATGAAGTCCTACATATAGTCGAAACATTATTATACGGACTAAAAGAGGATTGAAATGGTCTGGTTAGCGAAAAATCTGGATAATTGAGACAAGAAAAGAATTATGAATTAATTAAAAATTATTTATAGAAATTTTTGATGTGTCTAATTATGCACGCAAATTTTATGTATTTTTTAAACGTATAGGGTTTATTTATTTTTATTATTTTTGATTATTTGATGCTCTCAAAATTTGTGAATATAAAATAAAATCGCCATGGTAGTATATTTTAGGGATGTCAGATTTATCGAAATTTAATTTAACGGTAATTCGGGTATTTTTTTAAATAGCGGTGTACCAGTAAATTACCGATAAATTTAATTGAAAAAAAACGAAAAGCCGAAAAAACCATAAAACAAAAAATATTTTTCAAAAAAAAAAAAAAACAATTCACTTACAAAAACCTGGTTTTTCCGAAAATTCCAATAAAAACGACAACAAATTTCAAAAATATTCTAAACACAAAAACGCGTTTTTAATTACTGGTAAATATTAAAAGTTCATAGGTAAATTATCGAATTGTAATTTGGATCATTAACCGGTTAATCAGTAAACTGGTTTACCGGTTATGATATCCCTTGTGTATTAATTGATTGTGTAGTCATAATTTTTAATATCACTTATAAGTAGTTTTTTTTAACTCCAAATTTAATCGATCCGAACAATAGAGGACCCAGTGTATTTTAAAACTTTTATACCAAATCCCGTTTGATTTGAATAAATTTTTTCAACGATGTTTGATTGATTCTAATAATGAATGTCATACAAAATCGATCGTAGAAATTTTAATTATATTACGATTTTTACCTCTATAGCCCATATTGACATCACAGCATAATCACCATCGTAAATTCCAAAAAATCAATACAACAAATCACACAGTCATCATATTACATCCAGATGATCGTCGGGATGATTTAATGCCGCGGAAATAGCACCTGATGTTCGGGCCACGCATCCTGCAACATATTAAATCCGGATATTTCGCACATGTCACTATTATATTACATCACGTACACAACAATGTCATCTACAATGTCGTGTACAATTGCTTCAACTCATCTATATGTACGTGATGCGGTATGGTTGTGATTTAGTGACCGTTTTGCGTTTTCGGGTGTGAAACTTGCGTGTTATCTCAAGGAATTTTGTGGGGAAATTTTAGTTTTGGTGTGATGAGATGAGAAATGCCTTGAAAGACTTGTGGGTAGTATAATTTTGGGTTTTTATTATTTTTTTGTGATAAGTACTAGGATTAAGGTAATGAGTCTTTTGGTGGAATGTCGTTTATGCTTTTGTATGAGTAAAATTAGATTTTTTTATGTGAAAATATGCAAATGAATAATGAATATATAAATCAATAAACTAAATATAAAAAAGTACAATTACATATTGTAAAATTGTTTCAATCATTAATTTTTAATTGGAGCATTAAAAAAAATCTAAAATCGATTATTATCCGATAACCATTCAAAGCACTCGAATGTGAATCGTTCTTTAAATAAATAAAAAATATATATCTACGACTTTGAAATTGTATTAAGTTTGATTTCTTTTATAAAATAATATTTTTTTATGAATTCATACAGAAAAATCTAAAAATATTATGCGATGCACAAAAAAAAACTTACGATTAAAAGTTTTTCTTTGATTGGATCAAACTTGGCGAACTTTTGAATTTGGAATAGATTTTTTCTCAACAAACCAAACTCTCGATTTGCAGTTAAAATAAAAATAAAAATACGAAATTTCACAAGGGCTAGTTCGAATGGATTTTCTTGACCAATTTTTTCGAGTGGTGTAACATTTTCTAGTTCGAGTTTCGTTTTATTATATTATTCATTCGGTTGCGTGCATTTCGAAATACGAATATTGTGTTTCACTTAACAGAAATGTGCAAAAAAAGCCATAGAAGTTGAAAACGGCGGGCACAGAAAAGTAATACTGAAAAGCTACTCGTATTATAATAAACGGATTTGATTTTGTTTGAAATTTAAAAAAAATTATATTTATTATAATATAAATATTATACATTAAAAATGTAATTGAAACTTGAAAAATAAATTAAGCTTTTTTATATAATTTTTATGAAAACTAAAAATATATCATATTGTAATTTATGTGAAAAATCATTGTTGAGTATTTTTTTACTGAGCCTCAAACTACAATACACATACTAAATGGATTAAAACAGAATCGACAACAGGCATATTCATAAAAAATAAAACCGACAGACAAATTCTACAAATTGTCACATTAAAAGCACCATACACAAAAGCACAGGAACCAAACACCGAACACAAAACTAGAACCCCATTCCCTTCGGCCACCATAAAAAGAATGTACATTGTCAGCTCGTCATCTCTAGGGGGCTATATTCCAGTGAATGGGGCCCTCGATTTTTTCATTCCTTCGATGTTTCGCGATATGATTGATTCGAGACCACCTCTGTGTAAATAGGGCCCCCCCGTCCCCCCCCCGTGAAGGGTCATATGTCAAAAAAATATAAAGAGAAAGTAAAACGTGTCTTCGCCGACGCCATTCCCAATTTCGTCCACCCCCCATTGATGTGGTGTTCCCCTTATCGTCGATTTTTTTGTTGGATTCGAAGGATTGTGTATTTTATGTGGTGTGATGTTAAGGGTGAGGGTTGTCTTTTTCGAATGAAAGTTTATTTTAGTATAATTGAGTTGGTATTATTGGATTTTTTTTTTGGTATGGGTTGATGTGTCAGTTTGAAAATCGATGAATCTTAAAATTTTATGTAGTTTTCACACTTCAAATTCGACGTTTTAAACTTGAAATTTATCCTTTCAATTCGTACTTTTAACTTTAAATTCAATTTTTTACAAATAAAATTTCGCCTAGTGGTTAAATTTCTAATTTAATCTAATCTAATCTAATTTTTTTTTTCTAATCTAATTCTAATTTGACTTTGATATGTATGTATGTCAATAATACTTGTTAATACAAATATTATTGACATACATATATATCAAAGTCAAATTAGAATAGATTATTTGTATTTCATAGATTATTCTGATAAAGGTTTTAATAATACTTTTCGATAGTTGAATTTGAACATTAAAAGGTTGACTTTGGAGTGTAAAAATTGAAGTGAAATAATTAATGTTTAAAAAAAGCGTATAAATGTTTCCATTTTGGGTTTTTTTTAGATAAATTCTATTAATGTTGTTACAGTAATATTGTAATTTGTAAACGTTGAATTAATTAAATAGTTCAAGATGAATGGTTTTGACAATATACACTAAAAATTTTTTACTACGGAAATGTTTAACATGAAAATCGGTTAATAAGAAATATTATTGCAGTCCTGACAAAATATGTACTATGTACGTATACTATGATGTTTGACACGAGTCTTAAAAAACACGTGAAAAATATGAAAACCTACTCACGAAAAGATATTTCAGACCTTTCAGTTTCGTTGAAGGAATCCATTAGTTATTTTGCAGGTGTATTTTAAAAACTAAATCGTCACGTCATATGAAAATAAAATTGCACTTTCGCTTTTGAATAAAAAGTCACGTATATGCTTTGTGAATATTGATTCTGCACACCTCAAACGTATTATGCATCACAAATGCGTAACGTGTAAAAAAGGGACAGTTCGAATTGTAAAAATCCACAAATAGACGTTTATTAAATTCGAATAGGGCGGCATTTGCCTTTGAAACATCGGAAAATTGCCGATGTGCACATTTTACACATTTGCAACTTCTATTTCGCCACCCTTTCGAAACTGGTTACAGAAAACGATTTTGAAAAATTGTGTTGGTTTTTTTTATCGAAGTTTTTTCAAAGACTTTATAGGGGTCGGTATAATGCTTGACTTTAGAGTCAGTTTAATGATATTATAAGAATTTTAAAACATTTTTTTGGATAGGTCCAATTTATTCGTTTACGTTATTGAATTTGTGTGATAATACGAAATTTCCAATATGTAATATGGTCTTATTTGTCTTTTATAAATAAACTATGTAATTTTTGTATATTTTGTTGAAACTCGAATAGGATAAGTGCATCTGTGTTCAATTAATTAATTGATTTTCATGCAAGGGGAAATAATTTTTTTCCATTTTAAAATGCTTTTCAATTTGACTATGGAAAAGAATAGATAATTCGATATTCTGTAAAAATCATGTGCATGTGCACGAGACGCCATCGTGAATAAATGATTTTTATCGGAAACCGAACAATTTCCATACGTTTTCCGGAAGCGGAAAATTATCCGATTTCATTTTTCCACATATGGCAAATTTTATTCAATTTCAAATAAAATTCAATATGGAATATTTTAATTTTCATAACGTATTCGACAATTTTTGTATAAAAAAATTCACATTAAACTAATAAATATAAAAAAAATCAAGACTCGTTTATAATTGAAGAAAAATAAACTAAACAATTATATTAATTTCAATTTTTTTTCGTGAACGAATTTCGGGACATCCGTATAATATACATATCAGGTTTCGTTTTGTGCGATATTCGCGTATAAGCGGATCAAAAGTAATGTTCGTCTTTATTTTTATTTTTTAGCGAGGTTCCTCTCCCCCGCACCCGTTCCCCTCGCCTTGGTCTAGTTTATGAGGCGGTGGATCGGGGGGTGAGGGGGGAAACAAAAATTTTGGCCAAAGAAAGCCGATAAGCCGGCCTCGGCAATATTTACGAGTTTCTACAGTTCTTCGTTTGTATATATAAAAATATATGTTTATTATTATAAATATATATATGTATTTGTGTGTATGTACTTTTATATACTGAAAGTGTTTGCGTATTTTTTTTTAATGTTTTTGTTTTCTTTAGTTTGGGACAAGTGCCCGTTTAGATTTTCAAATATGTATACTTAATTTGTGTTTTTAAGAATTTGTATATATTATATTAGTGGAAAATGTTTATTTTGTATATTTTATTTTTCGATTTCGTGTTTATGATATGCAATATAGTGTTTGAACTGAAAATATTTTCTACAGGGGAATTTTCTTTCTCATACTACATTTTTCCATGCATTTAAGAGCATTAAAGAATTTTCAATACTTAATAGAATTAAAAAAAAAATCTAAAATGTTTCACTTGTTTACTCAAAAAATATTCTAGACGTATTTTCGTGTAGATAAAAAATTATCAAAATGCCAAAAAGAGTGTGTATTAATTTTTGTTTTTGTCACTTAAATGATGAAATGGTTATGATTAAACTAATCGATACTTTAAGAATAGTTTTATTTTTCTCAAATCATAAACGAAATTAAAAAAAATCGATTTTAACCCATTCAAGTTTCGATAAAAAAATTCCACCGCATGCTTATGATTTATAAAAAAGCAATCCATACAAATTAAATTCGAACCATCACATTTTTCTGACGACACCCAACATTCTTTCAAACCCATTCTACAAAATACGTTCTCACTATGCTAAAAAAAAAAAACAACCTATCACCCACTTTCAAAGGCTGTTTGTATGCGATATCAATTTGCACGTCAATCTGCCGGCGCAAATAAAACCCGGGATCAAACACTACCATGTATGTTCACAAAGTAGTTAGAATGCGACTATTTTCAAAGTGAAATTTCTTATTTTAAGACATGTCCAATGCATTGATTACATGTATACAGTTAACTCCCTTATAACGTCGAGATAGATTCCACATTATAGGGGGTTAAGGTTTTTCAATTTTTTTTGTTGGAAATTTTTAATTTTAACTGCTTGTTTCAAATGCATTTGAATGATATAGGGGGGGAAGTTATAGAGAGATTTACTGTACTGAAAATTTAACGTATTTAGGTTATGTTTAAATGGTTAGTATCAATATTTAAATACTAGCTACGAATGAACAAAAACGAAAGCCTAAAAAACAATGGACAGGACGACTCAATATTGCGGTTTTTTCTCGCAGAAATATCAACATTGACCAATTAGAAAAATCGCCGGAACAATGCGCCGATTCGTTCCGGCCCACAAATGGCGATTCCGTTTCCATTTCGGAGGCTTTTGCGCGACATAAAAGATTTTCCTCCCCTACGAAACACGAGACAAAACGTTCCCCTTGCAGACAGTACCCGGCGAATAACGAATTGCCTTGAAAGACGAGAATCTGCTCCGAGACAAATAGTTCTTACAATATGGCGATTACGAACGGCCATAATCAATTTAATTAATTGCGTTATTGTCGGCGGCATGTATATTTGTTAGCGGAATATTAATTGTGAGCGATTTTTTTGTGTCGTTCTGTATCGAAGATCGATTGAATGTTTCACTATAAGACTTGTCAGTAATCTGTTGGATATTTAAAAAATTCATTAAAAGAATGGACAGTATTAAATTAATTCTGCGTACAAAAAGATAAAAAATGTAAAAACAGATGTTAGCCATATGTTTTTTTTTGTAAATAACAAATGACTGTAACTTCAATTGAATTTGTATGAAAATCGATTATTCGAGTCATAAAATTTAGTGATATATCGCCGTACTTTGCATTTCCAATGTTTGATTTAATGCCAAAAGGATTTTGAAAAGGAAAATACACGATTTTTCGAAACTCGTTTCTAAGGTGTCCTTTTTTGTAAATGAAACTTCAAACGTATTTATTGTACACACTGAAATTTCGTAGGTTTCTCGTTTATTGTTCACGGTTGCGTAAAAATATTTGAATTCGATATCGAGATATATATATACATTGTATACTATTTATTCTGCAAGGTTTGCTTTGCTTTTTTCTCATACTTCAATTTTGGAGATTTCTTAGAAAAAAGTCTATTCGTCGGAGATTTGAAGTTGTGAGTATAGGTAGAATAATGAGTTTTTTTTTTGGATTAAAATTTCAAAATAGAATATTGAAATTTCTTATGAATATTTTGAAAATGTTTTCTTTGAATTTAAATTTAATTTTGCTATACATTACTTTAAGGCGATTTGTAGTTTTTTTTTTTTTGAATAAAAATATTCAAATATTATATTATTTAAGTTCAAATACGAAATAGAAATAATCTATACGATATTTTATAGCGAGTTAAAATTCTTGAGCGTATAAATTTTTATTGATTGTTGTTTTTTGTTTAAATCACTAGATTTTTAAAATTTTTAGCACTAAAGTTAAACTATAAATTTAATTGTCACATGTTTTCTAAATATAGAAAATTATTTCAGTCAATGAGTGATTCGCATAAGAACGATTAAAATAATTTTATCCAAATGTAAAAATATAATATGTAATGTTTTTATAAAACTTAAAAATACAATATTTCAACTTTCCATTCGAAAACCTAACTTTTTATTTTGCTTAAAAAAAATCTCAAAATACACATTCAACAAAACCTTCGTACGAATCCCCTATATATAATAGAGGATTTCTGTGTGTGTCCGTGTGTGTATTTGTTCGATGACGCTCGCTACTCTTTCGCAAATATGGTCTTTATATGCGTATAAAGTTAATGTCTATAATATGATGCTTATTACCTGCTGCCTCTGGCTTTGCCTATATCGTAATTGTGACAATAATAAATGAACTAGTATTATAAATTAAAATTAAACATTCAAATCGAGTACGAGCATCGGGTAGCAGATGTTACTACTGGCTTTACCATTCCAATTTAGCCTGTACGCCCATTAAAATAACGGCTATAATCACTATTTACATCATTCTCGAGCTCAAAAATCGCGACCTCCAAATTTAGTCTT
>JAOXNN020000028.1:1073715-1098058 GCA_028571205.2 Hydropsyche betteni | reverse complement strand
AACTTTCATCACCACGGCCTGATAAAGTTTATCCAGTTCCGGCCCGTTGGTCGGCAGATTGTTTTCCACCGCCTCCAAAAAAGCGGCTATATGGTCATCCTGGGCTAATTTTTGAATGGGCCCGCGCCAGCGGCGGCGGCGGCCATATTCCCACAGGCCCCGGGCCACGGCCTTGTCAGCCAGGCGCTGGGCCTCTATGTTGACGGTGGTATACACTTTCCAGCCGTCGTTGTTAACGCTTTCCTCGCCGAATTTATCCACTAGCAGCCGCCGGACATGCTCGGTGAAATAGGGGGTTACGGAGGTGTTGGGGTTGGGCCACTCTGTTCTGATGTTCAGCGCTTCGGTCCTGGCCGCCGCCGCCTCTTCCAAGGTGATGAAGCCCACCTCCGCCATGATGTTTATGGCCGTCTGCTGCTGGGCCTTGGCCGCCTCCGGGTTTTTGATCGGGCCCATGCCCTCTGGCGATTTGGTTATCCCGGCCAGAAGGGCCGCCTCAGCTATGGTCAGGTCAGCCACAGTTTTTTCAAAGTAGGTTCTGGCCGCCGCCTCCACCCCATAGGCACCCTGCCCCAGATAAATCTGGTTTAGGTAAAGGTGCAAGATTTCCTCTTTAGTCAAATTGCCTTCAATGCGCAAAGCCAAGATGATCTCTCGAATCTTGCGGGTATAGGTTTTTTCAGGGGTCAGCAGAAAGGCCCGAACGACTTGCTGGGTTATGGTTGAGGCTCCCTGGGTACCCCTGCCTTCTTGAAAATTGATCTTTGCCGCCCGGATGATGGCCTTTATATTTATGCCTTTGTGGCTGTAAAATTGCCTGTCCTCCACCGCTATGAAAGCGTTGCGGACCATGGGCGGTATCTCGGCCAGGGGCCGGACGAAGCGGCGTTCATTGGAATATTCGCCAATCACCCGGCCATCATCGCTGTAAATACGGGTAACTGTTTTGGGGGTGTAATGTTTTAACGCGTCAGTGGAAGGCAGATCCTGTGAGAAAAAGGCATAGACGACAAAAACAAACACCAACCCCGCCAAAGCCAGCCCCGCCAAACCCCACAGGACACCCAATATAAAGTTGATGAACGGGTGGCGGCAAGGCCCAGAATCTTTGGGCCTGGCAGGTTTCCTTTTCTGGCGGCGCCGGAGCGGTGGCGCGTTTGCACCGTTTTGCACTTTTCGTAGCCGGCGAAAGTCGCGGTCGAAGATGTGTCGCGAAATGTGTTTTTTTTTGTTTTTGCGTGTTTGGTGGTGTGGTGGGTGTTTTGTTTTGTGAAAATTTTAAATAAAAGTGACCGTACAGTGAACCCTCCCTATAACGTCCCCCCCCCCTATATTGTTCAAAAGCATTCAAATTTTCGATTTTTTTTCAAATGTATTTGAAACAAGTAGTTAACACGTAAAAATGTCAAAAACAAAATTATAATTGAAAAACCTTAATCAACTATAATTTGGAATCTATCTTGATGTTATACTGTATTAATTAAAGTAGGTGTATATGGGGGTACTTATGTAATCCTGCACCCCTGCATCCTGTAACCCTGCACTATGTCAATATACACTTATAATATACTAGCGGATAGTACCCGGCGTTGCACGGGATTTATATTATGAATAAAATTATTTTTTTAATTTAATTTTGACGGGCCGTCCCGTTTTGGTTTCTGAGAAATATGGTCACTCTATTTTAATCATACAAAAACCTTCTCGACAAAAAAGTATTTGTTTTATATAGGTGGGGGAACATTTTTTGCGGACCGTCCCGTTTTGGGTTCTGGGAAATATGTTTACCTTATTTTAATGATACTAAAAATCTTCTCCACAAGAAAATAGATATACATGCCAATTTTTGTGGCGATCGGTCGAATCGGTCGAGTGAAACGGCAAAAAATAAACAAACAAACTTCTATTTATATATGTATAGATTTTTGCTCTGAATACTAAGATATGTTCAGTTTAATTCATCAATGCGTTCAATAATAAATAACCTTCAGACTTTTAACTGATTGAGACATGCAGCATTAAATGAATGTGTTCAGTTTTATTGTCAATCTATAGTGCAGCGGTAATGTTGTATACATTGTTATTCATACGTATGATGATTCAAGCTGCGGGAATGGCCAGGATAGATTCGTTTTTGACAACTACTCAACTCATTTAGCATTAACCATTTGACTCAAAAATGAGAGTTTAATCTATCATTAATTAGACGATTCCGAAAAACGTTTCCGATTTCTCACTTTACCGAACGCCTCACGAATTATATGTGTCGATGTAGCGATCAATTGCAACAATAATTGCATATGATCGATAACGATCGGCGTGCAGTTCGTGGGTTTGACTTTGTCTTCCATACAAAAATCTCACACTTTTACACTAACAAATTCACCAAATCTAAAAAAAAACACCTACAAATCTGGCCATTATGGTAATTCGATTAAAAAAAAATTGGATTAAAAAAACCAACCCAAACGTGTATATGATAATAAATACATCAACAAAACATAATAAATTTTTTGCTTTTCCAGTTTGTATGAGATGGAGGAAATAATTGATATTAAAAAATAATAATATAAAAGAGTCTTAACCAGTTAATTTTTTCCATACAAAATTCTATTACTCCTCAAATTAGAGTCGGAATACAGTGCTGAATAAAATTCTAATCAAACGTGTACATATGAGACAAAAGAGCGATCGAG
The DNA here is from genome assembly GCA_028571205.2 of Hydropsyche betteni. Classification (NCBI taxonomy): domain Eukaryota; kingdom Metazoa; phylum Arthropoda; class Insecta; order Trichoptera; family Hydropsychidae; genus Hydropsyche; species Hydropsyche betteni. Next base: position 1,095,362 of record JAOXNN020000028.1, on the reverse strand, counting down.
ATCAAATATATTCCTATTTCACTTACATTCACAGCATAAACTCCTATAACATAAGATAATCACAAACTTCAATTTTCACCATCAAAATTAAAATTATCAATAAAAAAAATCATCCCCATACAAAAACACATATAATATCGAACCATACACATAGTGTAGACAAGCCTTAACAAAAAAGCCACGGATGGCATCCACCGCGACGAGGGGGGTCAGTCGGGTACCGTCTTTCGGCGTCGACGGTCGTCCCGGGACGGGTTTTCCCGGATTTTCCGAGATTTTCCGAGATTTTCCGAGATTTCCGAGACCGTGCGAGCACAACAATTTCGGTCTGCGGAAATTGTTTGCGCGCTCGGGCGGAGTTCCGCGGACACGCCCCTCGGAATTTTCCGATTTTCCGCTCGCGTCGTATACGTTTTTCCGCTTTCGGTGATTTTCGCGGTTTCGGATTTTCGGTTTTTCCGCATGGTCGTGTGTGAACTGGACGCGTTGCTTCTTTGAGACGGTGACTTTCGAGAAAGTGGTGAGTGGATTTTTGTTTGTTGACGATGTTGGTTTTGAAAATGAAACTTTTTTTTGGACGAGTGAACGATTGAAATTTTATTGTTATTGTTGTTGTTGATGGGCGGTTTTGTTTGTATTGAATAGTATGAAGTATTATTGTTGTCTTGATGTGTCAATTTTAGTACGTGACAGTTCTACTCGATGTTGTTATTTTGTTTATTTAGAATTTGAGAGGTCGTACAATTTATCGGTTTTTAATAAATATTTTTTTATATTTGATTGATAAATGTCAATTTTTTTCAATGCAAATATTTTGAAATATCATTTCTATGTAAATCTGATATTTTTTTAAAAACAAATATTTATATTTTTTTTAAAAATAATTTCGATATAAAAAAATTCTAACGATTCGATTATATAAGTTTTATAAAAATTTCACGTTTTTCAATAAATTTTCAATAATGTCCTCATAAAAAATTATATTAATAAAACAAAGATTAAAACGTCTGTTTATATACGTATAAATTAATTAATGTACATATTTTGAATGATAACGAAAATAAATACACACATTGCGTGTCGCGCCGTAAACAAGTTGTACCAAAAGACACGTTTACCATAGCGTGCCAGAATGCCCTAAAAACTGACAACCTTTCCCTTATTTATACTATTTTCGTATCGCAACAATAATTCCGCGCAAGAAATCCACTAACAATAACAATATCGCATTAATAAATCGTCACGGTACATTTCCGCGTATAATTTCCCGCCTAATACGATCTTTATCGAATTGTCGCTTTCGATTAAACGAATCGAAAGTGTTAAATATATATTTTTATATTTTAACACATTGAAAAGTTCAAATAAATTATTTTCAAGTATAATTATACTTTTTTAGATTTCAAAGTTTTATAAATTCATATTTATTGTACACGTTTCAAATATCTAAAGTTTATGATACATTTTTTCATAAATCTATTAATAAAAATGTTTGAATGACAAGGAAATTTTTTGAATAAGAGAAAATTCATTGGAACCTCTTTCAATTTAACATTTTATAGATCCTAAATACAAAATTGAATTCGACTTAAAATTTATCATGAAATTAAATGGAAATGTGGTAATATTACAATACGTAATGAGATACGTCCATTTTCACGAATCGGTTTAGTGTCAGATTTTCACATTTCGCAATTTCCTGTTGTAAATGTTGCATAGAGGCTCGAATTTTCGCAAAAGCAGTCCCCGTAAAAAGAGAGAACTGTCAACTTTTATACTTTATTCAATTTGTATCATATCTGTCTTGATCTCTTATTGCTCCCGTTGTTCAGTGCTACGGAGTTGTATAATAGAAGAATTTATATCGGATTATACCGAAAATGTATCGAATTATATTATATCATATATAATGGACGAAAAGCGCGTTATATAATAAACGATTCGTAAATTATATCAATGTAATATTGTTTTGAACGATATAAAAATTACGATTGGATTAGTAATTTTCATTGTAGAGCAAAGATTTTGTTTATATTATTGAAAGTTTTGGGTTTATTTTAAATTCAAAATGATTTAGACACACAAACCTTTGGTTTTGTAATAGTATAGAAGTTTAGTATCACTCAAAGAGGTTAAATTTTAAAAATTAACGATATAAAGGGTGGCGCTTGAAAGACTAAAGGGTATTGAAAAGTCGTAACATGTTTGTTTTCAATCTAAAGCCGAGTAAATATTGATAATTGATGAACATACTGCGTTTTTCAGATATTTACAGATATGTCGAGAATTTTCATAGTTCATTTTTTATAATTTAAAATTTAATCTATCCAAATATTTAAATAAACATATTGAGAAATAAAACAGTGTTTAAATGGTGTCATACAAAATTATGAAATTTTGTTTTATGCATTTTTATACAATAATGTCATTATGACAATAAATATGAAAATATAATGTACATACAAGTTTATTCCCACGGCTTCAATCGATCAACATGTGAGTCTGGATTATATTTAACCAATTTATGCGGTTATCAAAAAATATATATTTATGAAAATTCTCATTATTTGAGAAATCATAATATATTTACCTAATTTAATCCTCAATAATTAAAAAAAAAGAAAATGAACACGTTATGACTTATTCAAACCCTTCATTGATCTCCTTTTATAATCAAATCAATCTACTGACCATAAAATTTGAATCTTAACTTCTTCAAAGATGCGTTCGAATTGATATGAGTATGTTCAATTCGAGAATTACAAATGACCAAAATCTTAAAAATTAATCTATGACAGAAACGATCAAAAATCGTACCGGATAATGAAAAGGAAAAAAAAAATCATAAATAAAGCCTTTTTCTGTGGAAACGTGTTTATTATTCGTACGTCATAATATTTACGTTGTGTTTACTCACTCAATAAAACGTGCACACATAATATGCAACGCGCGACTAGCGAGAGGGTTTTATTCCATGCCATTTTTTTGTATTATTTTTACGACGGCTAAGGGAAAGCGTAAAAATTTTACTGCTTTCTTTATTAAAAATACCCGCAGAAAGGGTTAACGTACCGGAGGACGTAGAACGAAACGTTAATCCGACGTTGATTGCGGCTTTCGTGAGTTTTTGTATGGAGTTCGAAAAAGTTTCGCCGTTCGAATCTCTTATTGTGTAACCGAAATTCGATCGACGTGTTTTTTTTTATTTGGAAATTTTATTGGATCGAATTATTTTTTATGAGAATTTCGGTCTTTTCGAATCATCGTTTAAAGATAAAACTCCATTTTGTGCGTTTACGTTTGAATTTCCATACAAACATTCTATATAATGTGTAAATAATTAATACAGCTTTTGTACTCCTAATTTAACCTTATTCAAATCACATTTAACCATTTTCAAAATTTTGACTGTCAGAAAATATTTGAAGGCCATTGTCATAGTAATCATTGAAATAAATAACATATATGCTTCAATATAACATTGATAGTCCCAAAATCAATCTTTAAATAGGTTCCGTGAAAACATATTTAACTTTTCTTATATATCATATAATATTTTTTAAGAAATAAAAAAAAATTGAAAAATTATGAAATTTTATTTGTGATGGTTGAGTTTGATTTATAAAAGGAATAATTTGAAGTTAAAAAGTTTGAATTTGATTTGTATAAAGTTTGATTTGGATTTTAAAAGCTGCATATAATATAATTTAAATGCTCATTATGGATTTCAACCTTCATTATTATAATGGTTTTATTAAAAGGGTGAGTTTTTATGATAAACGTAACGTAAGGTTTATAATATGGGAATCAAATTTATCGCAATTTTCGTTTACAGGTAATTCGGTTTTTTACAAAAACCAGAAGAAAGAACAAAAAAATAATAAACCTACTCGACCTTTTTTCAAAAATACTCGAATCACAAAAAAAAAATAGTATATGAAATATTTTTTTTATCTACTGCTAAAAATTAAAAATTTACCGGTAAATTATCGACCATATTCAGATATTTACATATAAATCAGTAAATCAGTTTACTGGTAATGGTCTCCCCAGTCCATGAAAGTATTGGGTTAAATTATTGTGAGTTAAATGGTCAGTTAACAACTAATGTGGAATTTTAATGATAAAATTTTCACATACAAATTTCACGATCAAACTCATTACAGTAGTATATACAGTATACACCCAATCCTCTTTTTATAAATAACATTTAATATTTAACGTTCCGAAATAACACAGTTCAAGGAAGAAGAACCAATTATTTTTTTACACGGATATTTTACTTTAACACGATATAAAAATATGTATTATTATGCCAAAATAGTAAGATTCGGAACAGGCCAGTAAACTGATATAATCATATTAATTAATTATAATTATTAAATAAAAAACTTCGATGATTTTACTTAGCGAAAAATTTTCAAATTACACAATTTTTTATAAAGTACATTTAGATGGAAGTTCTATTCAAATATAGCGATGGAACCTATTTCCAATTTTTGTATAACCATCATACATTTTTTACACGGTAATATCTGGAACCGTGGAAAAAAAGGATTGGATGTATACAAATCGTACATTCCATAAATATCCACAAGCCTATATTTAGTCGGAAAATCGATCCGATACGCACTCGTATGTAAATTCCACGCATTCACTAGTGAATTTGTTTCGAATTACATTCCGCGTTTTTCGCAGCGATTTCAGTTATCAGATGTGGACGCGGCGCGTGGCGATTCCCCATGGATATGGTGTAATGAGATGGTGTTCAGTTCGTCGGATTATTGGGGGACGTGGATCAAAGGGGAATTATATGAATATTACGCCGCATGTATTTTGTATGAAGGAATTAATACGGGGGTAATTCGTTTTGATATGTTAAAATGTTGGATTCGAATAACTTTTTGTTTGTGTGTGTGTAGTTTCGTGGAATTTGGGTTTTGTTTTTTAAAGTATATCGTTGAATATTTTAAACTTACATTAATAGGATTTTGTATGATTAGAGTGAGTTCGTTGAAATACTAAGAATTATTTTCGTTGTGTTATTGTATAATATTTGAGTGTGCGTGATTTTTCGAATTAGGGATGGCGAAACTATGCCACGATCAAAAATTTGGCTGGCATGTAAAGGATTTACATATATTTTTTTTAATTTTTAATTTAAGGATTTAGATATTTATAGATACACTACCTGCGAAATATTAGCTATTTGCAGATACACTATCTGCGAAATATTGGCTATTTGCAGATACTGTACCTGCAAATAGAGAAAAATTTGCAGATAGTGTATTCGCAGATATCGTAACTTCGCAGATATCGTAACTGCAAGTAGTCTCATCCTTAATTTACTTGCGGATGAAAATGGAATTTTTCAGAATTATCAAATGAAGCGAATTCGGAATACGAAAATTTATTTATGTAATATTGTCCTATAGTTGTTGTAATAGCTATGTTATGGAGAAATTTTTGATTGTATTGATGAAATTAGTCATTTTCAGAATATGAAAACGTCATTGAAAAATAGCCAGTTGAACGAAGAAAAATCAAACGTATCGTTTAATTGATGAAATTTTTTTGATCATTGAAATTTCTTTGGCAATTTGATACTCAGTTAAAAATATTTAGAAATTTCAGCACGTGAATGAAAAAGGGTTTGTCTCCACTGTATTATATTTTTATCGTTATTATAAATATAGAAAAGTTATCAAAAAGAAGGAACTCGTACATATTGAATTATATGCTTTTTATATAAAATTTCACACAGATGTCAATTTCGGCCACTTGGCTCGTCCAGTTTGTTTTTGCCCAGTTAGTTTCGCTCGGTTGATTTCGTTCAGATGATTTCGCCCAACTGATTTTTCCCAGTTTGATTTCGCTTACTTGGCTGTGCCCGCACCACCCCTATCTATTATACTTACGCTCACCATACAGTTTCACCCTCAACATAATAATACATACATACCTTTCCAACACCATTTATCTGAACACACGACAAAAGCAATATTATATTCAAATTTCCCTTAAAAAAGGCCCAAATCGAAATTTTCGCGCACACGTCACACACCATTATCAGTATGCAAAGATAAGCATCGCGTTGTTTCGGAAGGCGTATAATAACCGACCATTATCGGAATGCCGAAAATAAAGGGGAAAGCGGGTGTTCTCCAAAGGGGGAATATTTCCTTCCAAGGGGGATGCTGCAACATTGCGCACTACTTCCCCTCGTTTTATAGCGCAGTTGCGAAATCTATGTTTTATTTTTGGGATTAACGTACTCTCGGATAGATAGTTAATAGTATTTTAGAATATGCAAATTGTAAAATTTCGACATTTCGATGATATTTTGGTATATTTTGTATTGTATGAAACTAGTGTTTCTTCTCGAGAAAAATGCTAAAATCAAGTATTCTCATTTCTTGAGGATTCTCATTTCTTAAGAATTCTCATTTCACGAGAATTTTCATTTTTCGAGAATTTTCATTTTTCGAGAATTCTCATTTTTCGAGAATTCTCATTTTTCGAGAATTCTCATTTTTCGAGGATTCTTATTTTTTGAGAATTCTCATTTATCGAGAATTCTCATTTCTCGAGAATTCTCATTTATCGAGGATTCTCATTTATCGAGAATTCTCATTTCTCGAGATGAAATCTGAAATGAAAATGAAAATGAAAATCTTCGAGGAATCAGATCCTTGTATGAAAGTGATCAATCATCAATTTGATAATAATGCACATTTTTTGGCACATGCTGTAGGCGAAGGGTCGCCCGCGTGTATATAGGGTGTTCAAGGTGGGCAAAATCGGTCTTGACGAGGGTCACCCACCGCGCCTTGCCAGTGCTTAAAAACACATCTACCGCTCATCTGATAATTATTCGCCGCAATGTTGCCCGCCTGCAAACACCACATTATTTATAGTGGCGGGAAAAAAGCGCCGCGCGAATTCGCGTCATATTTTGGGATTTCGGGAGAACCCGATTCGTGAGATGGGTCCGGTTTTTTTAGTTCGATTAGAGTTTGTTGATAATCGGAATTTTTATGGCGGGAAAAAAGCGTTTTATATTTCGAGTTTTTTTATCATCATTTTTTTTTGTGAAATCGTCCGTTTTTTTCTGAATATGATTATGTTTATAAAATATTTTCTTTATAAAGGCTCATTAAAATTGTATTAAATAACGAAACGTATTATAATATGTTACATTATATATGTAAGTGTGTATGTTTAGGTAATAGAGGCTCATATGCCGACCATAATCAATCTCAACTGACTGACGGCTTGTTGAGTTAATTTCGCTCAAATTTGCTGCGAACGTTACATGTAATATTTTTAATATTCAGAAGCGAACATTCAATATAAAGCGATTCACTCCTTTTATATAATACAAAAAAAAACACAATCATTGATAATTTTAATTTATACATTATAAAAAATATTAGATTATTATTATTTGTTGTGGTTGAAATTAAAATTAAAGTGTAACAATTTTTCGATGAAATCATACAAAAACTGTATTGATTTTATTTGTGATGGTAAATGTATTATAAAAATATGAAATGAATAATTTTCGAAGACAGAATCGCAGAACGATCTCTTTAAATGTAAATATTGCGAAATCGCGAAAGTAATTAAAACAGTCTCGATATTCGAACGGAATTTGTTTGTTTTTCCAAATGTGGTGAAACTTCGCCTTTCCTTCATACATAAATCAAAAGAGGGTTTTCCACAGGTCCAACGGAAATTTTGCACTTTTACAAACGAGGATTCGATTCAGAACACTCACAATTTGATTTCCAATGAACGTGTATGATTCAATAATAAAAATATATATACCCAACTAAACTAAACACAATTTCCGAAAACACAACCCTTTGCGTTTTTCATCTGGACTTTCGCCCCCTTTTTTCCCGCCTAATTTTTTATTTCAGCTAAATTTAAACCCGTCCCGACCAATTAGCCGGAGTTAAACGAACTTTTCCGTCTGAGGCGTTTCGGCGATTTCTCATCTGTCGTGTTCTGGACGTCTTGCAAAGTCCCGCAAAAAATATGCACGTAAAGCGGGGGGTGGAATACGTATAAATAAAATAAAATAAAATAAAAATGAGACGTAACTGTAGGCGAAAATTTGACGCAGCCTTTTTACGATGCGGTCGAATTTTTATCGCCGAGCAATAAATTCGTTATTTTTTGCGCTTGTACTAAAATCTCTTCAGTGGATGCATACATTTTCATATTTAAGTGGTAGTTGACTTGTGTGACTTATTATATTTATTGTGATGAATCTCTTTTGTGAGATTTTCGAGATTATAGTAGCATTGTTGAAGAATGCGAGTTGACGACGTTGAGTTACTTGTGGAGGGGTCAATAAATAAATGCAATCGAATTTTGGTTTAAATTATTCACATTTTCTTACAAAAATGAAAAATTAACACATGCTTATTTGCAAAAATTCAAATTTAACCTTTTAAACTTCAAATTTATACTAGAAAATTAATTTAAATTTTCATTTACAATTTTTTCCAATCAATATAATTTTTATTTTATAAAATATTTCAAAAATATGCCGTTTAACTATTTATTAGTTAAATCAATTCGATTTGTTTACAAACGAATTGAAGCATTCAATTCCGATTGAATCGAAAAAATAATTGAAACTGATCATTCAAACACCCGATTTCAGCGAATCTATCGGAATCGGATTCACTGCTTGTGTTTTATTTATTTTCCAGCAAACGTGAAATCGGATAATTTTGCAGTTTCCCGAAAATCTATTTTCAGGAATCTTTTTCAATACGAATATTCCATAGAATTTTTTTATGAATACGTTTGCGTAATAAGAAATGTTACCCGTCATAAATTATCACTGAAATAATTCCAATTATAAATAAAACATATTTTCGACAAAAACGCAAAATGGATATATCGAATTAATATCATTTATTTTTCGCTGTCTGTTCGTTTTTTCCCAATTTCCCAACGAATTTCCGCTCTTCTCAGAATTTCGCTCGATATAAATATATATTCGGTATCGATTCGGAATTGGAACGGTTTCCCTAATCCCTGTTCGTGATTGATAGGTCAAGGCTCGGAGGCTTTTATCAGGAAAACGTTAGCAGGATTTGAGTTCGATTTCGAATTCGAAAAGCACGCGCTTCACATATTTCTCGAAATAAATAAAAATTTTTTTTATATCAAATAAAAATTTTGTTATATCGTATTATGTCGTGATTTCTATTTATAAGTCTTTTTTAATAAATTATCATCTTTGTTATCATCGGAAATGTAGTTCTATTAGTATATTTGTGAAAATTCATCCGGAATTTCCCGCCAAATAAATAAAACGAAACTTTTTTATAGTGAATCCAAGTGAAACTTTTAGTTGGAAAAAATTCCTTAACTTCCATTTAGATTCAATGGATGAGAAAATATGACAGTTGAACTACGGGGAATTTCGCTCGATTGAAAATCGAAAGAAAACTTTTCAGAATGAGGTCGTACGTGTGTTTCTTTTTGGGCGAAATAATGTATTGACAGGAAAAATTCCATTTCATACTCGTGTACGTATAAAAAACAAGGTTTTTAGAATAAAAATTAATATTAAGTAAAATAGATTCATAAAACTTTTATATTTTCAATATAATAATATTTGTTTTGATAAAATTTGAAAATATTAAATATTTTCATGATAAATTTTATCTTCGGTTGTTTTATGGTTTTGTCTTTGTTAGGTTATGGTTTTGTTAGGGTTTATGTAGAGTATATATTTTAACTTATGAGTTTTGTGCTACCTATGTTCATTTTCGCTATGAAACCTCGTTCTTATAATGATTGAATTCCATACGAATTTTTTTTCATTAACATTAAAAAAATATTAAATTTTCAAAAATATACTAACAATCATCATTCACAAAAAAATAAAACAATTCAATAAAAAATTATCTTTTAACAAATCTCAAAATATTAAAAGACACAGCATGAACGCCCATCCATTTTCCCGCTTTTCCCAAACTTATTTTTTATTTCCCTTACGCTTAAGGGGGATGGGGGGGGGGGGTTGAAAGGGAAACGAGCGGCAATGGCTGAAGTTTCGAAAGTGAGCCGGAAATACGCGGGAGAGGCCAAAAGGGCGAAAAATCCGCCTTAGGCCGAAATGTATTATACACGTGTGAGGGTGGAGAAAAAAAAGGAGTTTTCTGCAATGGTGGTTGACTAAGTTTGGCTTAATTTGAAGATAACCGGCGTCGAATTGATGTCGGAGCTTTTCCGCTTTTTTTAAGTGTTAGAAAATTTTCCGAGCGCGTTTCGGTTTATGTTTGAGGATTGTATGATTTTTTTTAGTTATAAAAGGTTCGATGGAAAAATGTTTTGATTTAAGACGAGTCTGTATATAGTGTTTGTATGAGTATACGAAAATGTGTGAATACAAGATTTATTATACATTTTTATGTTCATTATGGGGTATCTTTTTAAAAAAGACAAGAATACTTGAAAATGTTCATGTAAATATAAAAATTAATTGAAAAATATAAAAAAATATTGTCAATATTGTTTATTTAATTAATTAATAATTAGTTGGGATGATAAAGTATGGTAACTGGTAATTTTTAGAAATATAAATACAGAAATTGAAGACGGTATGTAAAATTAGTCCATTTATCAATCTTCTATGGAAACTATTGTATTCGTTGAAGATAAGATATTGAATATTGCGTCAAAATCTACTTTATTTTTAATCAAATTTCTTAAACTGTCTGGTAAATATTCATATTACAAGCATGTTTTTCGTTCAACAAACTTGAACTCTTTCAAGCATTATGAAAATACAAAAGCTCTGAATAAACTTTCCACGCAATAATTTTGCAGCGCGGTCTGCGGGAATATTAACAACTTTTTTAAACCGTCCTACTTTATTTCGACATACTTCTTTTCTTATGGCATACCTTCGTTTCGGCCGAAGCTTTTTTTGCCCTCTTTCGAACAAAGTTTCCCATGTAACAATTACTAAGTCATAAGTATTACTAATTTGCCTCTATGGAGAACATCGTGAAGCTTGTCCGCACTAATGAACTGCCGCAATAAAACTGTTGTAGATTTATAACGAATTTGCGATGCTAATGAACTCGCGGATTAATCGCGAAATAATTGTTTACATAAAAAAAGTAATTCCGGCTTAATGTTAAAAAAATATATTTTTGCAAAAAAAAAGCAAGTTTAACAATTCATATATATATTTAAAAATACACACATGTTAAGGAGGCCAAATTTACCAGAATTTTTATTTACCAGTTATCTTCTAATTATCGGTTCACTGAAAAATTAAATTTTGTATAAAAACTGGAGAAAATCGAAAAAAATGACGGAAAATCATTAATGGTCTCTTTGATATGTATATGGTTTTAAATTTTGTAATTAGTGAATTTCCATTGTAGTTACAACATTTCGATTGATTTTTTTGCCTTTCGCAAATATAAATCTCTGTGATTTTTTTTCAAAAATCTTTATATCAATAAAAATATAAAGGTAGTTTACTATTTTTCTGAAATTATTTGATTATTAGTATATAGGCCAGATGTTAATAACATCGGCTGTGGTTTTGTTAAGAAACGGAAAACGATAAAATGTGAAAACCCGATTGTGTGAACTCGAAATGTGTGCCCGATTTGAATATTTAATATTTAATTAATAAAACCAGTTCATTTTTTCATCATTATCATCACCAGCATAATCGAAAAAAAGAAAAAGAACAAAAAAATCGCAAGCGTTATCGACACAGACAGATACACAGATGGACAGACCCACAGAAATCCGCTATTATATTTAGGGGAATCTTAATTATTCCCCAAAAATATGGTTAAAATTTGAAACTGACTTCAAAAACTTGTTTAGATCAATTAAGGTCTTATTGATATATTATACTATAAACATTGTACGTACATTTTAAAAAAATATTCAAAATACTCATTAAGCCGAAATTTTTGAAGATTCATCACAAAAAAAATATTTTAACGAGTTAAACTACACACATGTTCAAACTTTCAAACAAAAACAGATTGAACCACAAATCAATAAATCTAATAAGTACACAAATCATCACCAAATATCATTCAAAAAAAAAAAAATTGAATTTCAACTTCCCAACAATTTTCGAGGCGTCGACACCGTTTTCCCACCGACCCCGAACGGGTCAAAGCGCGAACCGAACAAAACAAAAATTTTAATTAATTTTTCGCGAAACGCGAAAATCTCCCAACAACCCGGAAAACTCTAGCCGAATTTCCGATCGACGCGAGTTTCCACCGCGAAATTAAAACATTACCATCGGCAAACTCCGACAACGGCCCGGCGCAAACTAATTCGATCACGTCCAAACTAAAACGCTTAAAATATTCGCTCGGTTTTGGAAAGTTCCGTGTCCGTTCGTGTTCCAGCTTCGATTTATTCCCAACTTTCAATCAGGGCCCGGCTGATTGATGACTTGTGTAGCCTCCGATGACCGCCGCAGGCTTTCGGGCCTCGATTTTGCAATGTTTCTTGCGGAATCGACTCGGTTGGCAAAAATTGAGTTTCGGATCCGGCTTGAGTGATGATCGTGTAATGCAACGTAATTGTATAGAGCCGTCTGTCGCTCGCATAATTCAATTGTGAGCCGCGACTAATTAATCGCGTTTGCGAGAATGGCGCTGTGGGATTATGTCGTGTAGGGAACGTTGTTGGGCGTTTCGAAATGCGGAACTTTCTCTTTCGGCGCTTGAAACGGTTCCGATTCGAAAATGTGTGTTTTGGACTCATGTAGATGCGGTGTAATCTTTTAAATCTATGTATTTCACAGTTCGAGGGTAAACTTTTTTTTGTTTACGTCCATACTAGTTTGGGTATACACAAACTATCGATTTTAGTTTGTGTATACCCAATTTTTAGTTTGTGATAATTACGTTTAAGCTAAAGAGACGTCATAAGCATCATGCTTGGATTAGGTTGGGTTAGCGTTTTAGCTTGAGTTGTGAAAAAGTGTTCAAAACAAACTCTCAAAGTTTGAACTGACACAACGGGCAAACATTATACGTATTTCTCGATCATTATTTGAGATAACAATTTCCAGCTTATTGAAATTTAGCAAAAAAGCGTTATCTGAGTGCAAATAACCAAAATTGTAGCACGACCCGAAGAATTGGACTAAAGCATTTAGAAGGTGAATAAAAAAATTAGTTTGTTCGTGCACAAACGAAGCGGACACTCAAACTGTAACATATATATAAAAATGAATCGCCCTTTAGTGTCGCGCTAAAACTAAATAATGGCTTGACCGATTTGGATATTTATTAAATTTTAAAATCGAGCGTTGATATCAAAATAGTGTTGAAATATAGGTTGATTGTAGGTGAATTTATTATTCAAAATGAGCAAATTTTCCTCGAAAATAAATGGTATAACGATATTTTCGTATTGAAGTATGTTGTAAAAATATTGTTCGTTCTTTCGTTCTGAAATATAACGAGTTTATTTTATATAAGTAATAAGTAATTCTACTGTAAACGTAAAATTATATGCTTCTTGTAGATTCTTAGTTATTATATCAAATGTTTTTATAACATAAAATAATATGAATTAATTTATACAAAGCAACTCTTACAACAAAAATAACTTTTCTTGATAATATTTTTTTAACGTATAGAAGTACAATAATAAATTAATCTTTAAAATTAAAAGAATTAAGTAATCTTAATTAAAACTATACGATCATGAAGAGTCAAGTTTAGCATCCAAAAAAAAAATTTTTTTTGAGACTGTCTGAAAACTGAAACCATCATATAAATTAACAAATACACACACATAATTTCATAAAAAAAATTCACAATCCAAATTTTCACAACCGCACAAACGTCATCGATATTTTTTCCATGCAAATCACAAAAAAAACCATCCACCGGCACCAAAACATTAAAATTCCACTAAAACCTCGACAACCACCCACAAAGAACCACCCGCCAGTAACATATTCATCAAAATCCACTTTAAAGAAAAAATTCAAAGCACCTTCCGCGAGCGATAGCGCCAACAGCTCATTACCATGTCATCGTATCGAGAGATAGCGACGGCACATTTTACATATATATATATGTATATATATATATATATTTTTTTTACACACAAGGGGGAAGAAAGCTTTCCCTTTGAGGGGAACGACCGAAAGTCTGAGGTCGGCTATTATATTGTCGTTTCGGCGATACGGTTACGTTATGTGGGCGAACGAGATGCGTGAGCTTTTCATGGAGAATGTCGCGTGTTCGTATGGGGAAAATGAGGGTTTTTGTCAAATTTCGTGTGTTTGAATTTTCTATGGGAATAGTTGATTTTCAAGTGAAGGGTGAGGCTTTATGTTGAACGCGAGCGTTAGCGTTTTACGTTGCCATATTTCTTCATCGTCAAAGTCAAATGGTCTAAACTGAGATTATGGAAAAATATCGATATCTTTGAATATGTATTATGTTTTGATTAATTCAATTGATTCAGTAAATTGAAATATGACGTTATTTGCATATGTCGCAAATCATGTATGTTATTAAGTCCGTGTATATTTGACCTAACCCTATCTAATTTCATTGTTAAGATTTTTTTTGTATTATACATTTTTGAATGTTCACAACTAGGGGTCCCAATCGAATATACGATTATTCGATATTCGGATAAAAAAATAAAATAAATTTGACCCACTTGAGAAAAGGGTTCGCCATCCCTGCTCTAGCTCATGACATCATGGATCTCATTATGAAAATTTTGTAGACTAAATTGAGATTATCTAAAATTAAATATATTTTGAAACGATTCCATGTATTAAGTATAGTTTGACTGTATTATTTGACTCACATTAATCGATTAAGTTAAGTGAAATGTGATGTGGTTTTTGCATGAAAACGATCTTTCAGCATTTCATTTTCATGTAGTGTATTTTTTTATGTTGAAATTATTCAAAGTTTTACAACTTCATATGAGGGAGGCTCTATGTTGAACGTAAGTGTGAGTGTTTCTAAATTAAACTGATCGGAAATTACGTTGTGACTCGTGCTTTGCCACAACAGTTCTCCCATTAAAAGTAATGAAGTTCAAATTGAGATTATGTAAAAATAAACATACTTTGAAATCAATCTATTATATATGTTTAAACGATATAATTTGACTTGCATCGATTAATTAAATTGACGCGGTTAGTACAATACATAAAAATAACCATCTACCATTTTATTTCCAATTTTTTTCTAATACTCAAATCCCTCAACTTTTTCATATAACGAGCAAAAAATAATATTTATATAATATGAGAATAATCTAATTCTATAATAAATTTTACTTAAATTGCATTAAACAAAGAACACACACAGTATTGAAAAGATAAATAATGAATTTTCGTAACAAATTTTCTACTATAATATAACACGCATTGTAAGTTTAATTATTTATGTCATCAAATTTGATATGCGGTTGTAAACAAACGCAGATAACACCTGTGTTAGGTGCGGATTAATTAATGCGACGGGAATTAGGTGTTGTGCGATGTATTTATTTGTTGACGTTGATGGCTCAAAGTTATCCTAAATAAACAGGTTAACTATCCGTATACGTGGTAAAACTACGTATACTTCTGTATTAATTTATTGAAGCGTAACTTTTATGGTGGCGACAATTTATTTTGTGAATTAAAAAATTGAGATTTTTTTATTGGGCATTTTTTACTATTTGAATTTTTTTTTGATTATCGACGAAGATTGATGATTTGATTATTTACGTTTTTGAATTTCGGTCGTAAGTCGAATCAGTACAAAAAAAAAACTATATCAAATTTTTATTTTTAACACAAGAAAGTTGAACGAGTCCATATTTTTTCCGAAATAAATTGGTCGTAAATGACAGGAGCTTATTATTTAGTAAATCATTTTTCGAAAATAATTAATTAAAAATATATTTATGTATTTTTTTCAGCCGTAATTGCGAACCATCACAAATCGAGGACTATCTATACTTTTTAAACACATATAAAGAAATGTCTCAAACGTTCAACCTCCATATATTTCTTCATAACCTCGATTTCATATAACTCAATCAATATTTTGATAATGTTAAAAAATACTAAAATATTTTTATTACACATTTTTCATAAACATTAGATCATAACATATCAAAGGACGAAAATTCGCTCGATCAAAAGCAAATCGTCTCGTGAATAGTATAATAACTTTTTTTTTTATATTTTTAGGGAATAAAGTTCTTTATTTATTTTTCAGTTTACTTTTGGTATAAATTGATCCTATTTTGAAATTATAATTTTTTATTTGTTACAAAAAAAAAAACAGTACTTAATATGTTACGAACTAATCCATAAATTTTTCAAACAGATGAAAAATCATCATAACACATCCTATTTTTAATATCCTCCTTTCGATTTCGCATAGACCAAAAGACACATACTCAAACAAGGCAGCCTCATAATCGCACCTGGATATCGATCGGCTCACTTCCGGTTTCCAGTTCCCAGGCAGTTCCGGGTTCCGAGTTCCGAGTTCCGAGTTCCGGATTCCGTTGTAGGAGCGCGGGCCCGTAATGAGATTTGCTCTCTTTGTCAAAGCCAAAATGGAATTCTAACTTTGTTTTCGCGCGCAACTCTACACCTCGTCGTTCGTTTCGCACATTCTTCATTAGATTTCGAATACAGGGTGTGTACGCGTGTACGAGCAAATGCGATTTGTACGCGTGTGCTGGAAATTTTTTGCCACGCGGAATTATGGGAAAAATACTGAGAAGGTTTTTGATATAAATCTTTCGTGAAGGTAGAAGTGTGTCTAATAATAATAATTAAAAAAATAATTTCAAATAATTTTTTTGTCGTTATAATATGTAATTGAAAAGTTACACATTATTGTAATAATTTGTTAAAATAAATATTTAATTTTTTTCAAAAAAATATAGAGTGTAATACAAATTATATAGTATATAGAGATAGAGTTGAGATTATGAAGGGTAAAATAGTCACAATAAAATTAAAAATCCTATTTTATTCAATTGAATTATAATATTATTGTTTAAATATTTATATTAAAAGTGTCAGTTTGATTTTTAAAATTATCTCAAGTCTTTGAATTCATCTGATATTCACGCCGTATTTCGCTTAACTTATTAGACATGAGTTATATAATCAAATCACATTTTTTTCCTTGATTATGTAAAATTTCTTCTAAGAAATCAACTCAGTAAAAATAATTACTGTTTATAAAACGGTTGAGGAAAAAAATTGTGTGACACAACAAATTTTCAATATGAAAAATTTTGGAAATCATTTCAATCATCAGAATACGTCTTTAACGTGCTGATTGAAATTGAATTATTCATCGATGCAAATGCGGAATTTTGCCTGAAGGCAAAAATTTAAATACAAGTCATCGATGCAAATATATTTTCCGCACAGAAATAACAAGATTCAAAATTTTTGAAAACCGATATTTTTTTTAAACGAGTCGAGAGAAATTATTCATACAAACATAAAATCCCTAAAATTATGGCCATGTTTTTAATTAGATTAAAGTTTCTTTCGGAATACGATAATATAAATCAATATATTTTTTTATAAATTTTGCGTTATGTGTGTTAGGATTCATTTTTTATTGAAAAATACATTTATTTAATAAAAGATGGGTAGATCATATGTATTTTTTATTTTGTAAATTTAACGAACATTTACAAAATATTAAAATGAAATATCACTTTAATTTACTTATAACAAAACATAAACAAAAACAGATGAAAAACATTAGGAAAACCGAATCAATATTTTTGAAATATTATATTCACATATCAAATATGGTTTTATTCGAAAATAAATAATCAAAATACACAAGTTGATGTATATCTAAATCAAACAAGAGACGTGAACGATAATTTTCCCGAAGAAGCGCCAGCGTAACCCTTCAACTGCCGCGGGGTCAATTATATCGTCGTATTTAATTAATCAGTCGAAGCTTTGAATAATCGACCGTTGTCCGTTGAAAATGGAACGAGGGTTTTGCCACACTTGATATATTGCCAGTGGTCCAAAAATGCGGTCGAAGCAGACCTTTCTGTACGTCCAGCAACCGGATAACCCTTTTGCGACCGTGATTTTGGTTTTTGCTAAAATCAAGTCGTTATTCACAAGCTCGTGAACGGTTTGATCATTAAAGATTATTTTTCAAATGTATACAAAGACGAAACTTCATTATAAGTGTGAGCGTCAGCGTGAGCGTGAACGTAAGCGCGAGCGTGAGTGTGAATGTGAGTGTATGGGTAAGCGTGAATGTGAGCGTAAGAGTGAGTATGAGTGTGAGCGTAAGCGTGAGCGTGAGTATTAAGGATGTCTTTAACGGTAAATTACCCTAAAACAATTCAGTAATTTATCAGTAATTTTTTTAATATTTATCGGTAAATAAAAACTTTTCTTTTTACGTTTCAAATATTTTTGAAGTGTTGTTTTTTTTAGGAAAGTATTTTCGGTTTTTTCGGCTTCTCGTTATTTTTTTTGGTTTTTTCGTTTTTCTTTTTCAAAATTTAATTACCCGGTAAACCGGTCATTAGATTTATTTACTGGATACCGTTAAATAAAATTTTTGGTAAATCTGATATTCCTAGTGAGTGCGAGCGCGAGTTTGGGCATGAGTTGAGCGTGAGCGTGGACGTGAGCGTGAGCGCGAAGGTGAGCGCCAATGTAGGTGTAAGTGTATTCGCTTTTCTAAGTCTGAAAATTCTTTTTAATATCATATAATAGTGTATATGTTTGAGTAAAAAAGCGAAATTCAGCAACAGGAAATTATTTGAATAAATAAAATTCGTGTATGGCCGCAAATACGGCGGGCGTCGAAAGCGTAACGGACGATGTTTAATTTAAAAACGGAAACGTCGTCGAAATGTCGACACTGCGTGCGGTCGTTTAACAGATTGCGCATTATTTATTTTGCAAATGTGCTTTCGGTCGTTCGCGAGGGTTTTTCGGGTGTGGATCGAGGATCTTTTTCGGCGTTTGGTCGCTTCTGATTGGTCGGATGGCGTTCAAGGTCGCCGCTCGGCCAATCAGAGGAGGCGTTGTATGATGATTGAAAGCGAAAAGTTATGGGATCGTTTATTAACGAAAAAAAATTTGAAAGTTGTAAAGTTATTTCAAAATTGACTAATTGGAGTTATTTATTGGTTGGTCACGTGATAAAATTCTTAAATTTGGTTCAGTGTACTTTTTTTTCTATATACATTATGCATTTCATTACCGGGTCAGCATAAAAGCAGATTCTCAAATACACCAATTGGAGTGCTTATTTAACAGACACGTGGAAAATCACATTTAATATAATATTTCTTTTTAAGCCGAAATTTTCAATCTTTCTCGACGTATTCACATTTTTATAATATTTTTATTTTTGAACATCCATCGTGTTATTTTTAAATCAACCAATGGGAGCTCTTTACTTGATCATGTGAAGACGTAGCATTATCGACTACAAAACTATCAAACTGATCGAATATTTTTATTTTACCTTTAGCCCTTAGCGCTCGTTGAATTTTCCGCAGTAGGTATACCCTCTACTCGGAGAAAAAAAAAATCCGGATTTTTGTATAAATCACTAAAATTAATTATATCTAACATGAGTAACAATTAATATACCTTTTATATAATAGCGGATTTCTGTGTGTGTGTGCGTGTGTGTGTGTGTATGTGTGTGTGTGTGTGTCTGTTCGATGACACTCGCGACTTTTTCGCGAATATGGTCTTTATATGCGTATACAGTTAACGTTTATAATATGATGCTTATTAGTTACGGCATCTAGCTTTGCCTTTATGTCGCAAACAAATAATAAATGAACTATTTTGATTTTATTAATCAAATATTAAGTATTCAAATCGGGTACACATTTCGGTTTCACACAATAGGGTTTTCACATTTTATCGTTTTTCGTTTCTTAACAAATCCACAGCTGATGTTATTAACATCGGGCCTATTTACTAGTATTTATATGGTGTTTGATATATGTAATCCCATCGGACACACAGTCACCCTAACCATAACCGCCAACACAACCCGACTTCGCTTCGTTCAAATTGCAATTACTACTCAACGGACAAATTGAAACGAACAAAATTCCATAAACATAACGCAAACCGAGACCCGAATCGGCAATCGGTCCCGACCGCGTCTTCGCAGATTATAAAGCCCTCCGCGGGATCCCGGGAAATCCCGGGAAATAACCCGGCCCCCGATTCTAGCACACACACACAGGATTCGGACACGTCCGATTCGGTGTGTCTCATAACACACACACAACGAGGGCTTTTCCTCGCGTGTGTTTTGTCGCCGCAAGTTGCGGTCCGCCCGAGGAAAGGGGTCGCGATGGAGTGGTGTGGGTCGTGCTGGTGTTTCTCAAAGTTGTTTTTTTTTGTATATGTATGGATTGTGTGTGGATTGTTTTGGATGTAGGGATGGAATATGGAAAATTGATATGTTTGAACGGAATAGTAAGGTGATTTTTTGTATTATAAAATTTGAAAATTTGATTAAAAAAATTGAATATTTTAACGATTGGTATGTCAATAAAAAAATTTTATTCAATGGAAATCATATTGAAAAAAACTGAATTATACTAAAAAAAATAGGTAATATCTTCCTTTTGAAATATATAATCAAAAAAAACGAATCATTTTTAATCTGATCATACTTCATTTTTATTCTGACTACTTTATTTTTATTCTGACCATAATTTATTTTTATTCTGACCATTTGTATTTTTATTCTGACCAAAAGTTGAATTGGATTCTGACCTGGAAATTCTGACCAAAGCATAATATAATTCTGACCATTTAATTTTTTGCCATATAAAAATGTTTTTAGACTTATTACGATCATTCAGAACAATTTCGCACTAAGTGTTTAAACACGCGACATTTGGATGTCAATAAAAAGACATATCATTTGATTATTTCTTATGCACTGTACCTGATTTCAAAGATATTGTATCTGCAAATAACTGATAATTCGCAGATGCCGTATCTGCAACAGCCACATCTTTTTTTTCAATTCAACGATAAAATACATTCATTT
Source organism: Hydropsyche betteni (assembly GCA_028571205.2). NCBI lineage: Eukaryota > Metazoa > Arthropoda > Insecta > Trichoptera > Hydropsychidae > Hydropsyche > Hydropsyche betteni. The sequence goes on along the minus strand of JAOXNN020000028.1, from coordinate 1,074,258 downwards.
TATCTAAAGAAACAGAAGCTTGAGGTTCTCCTACAAAATAAGAAGTTTTTACTGGAGTTACTGTTTTTCTTAAACCATCATTCAAATCTGTATAAGAAGCACCAATAGTTAAACTTTTTTCTCCTAATGCGGTTGCAGTAGTTTCGTAAGTAGCTATTCCATCTCTTACAGGTACAGTAGCACCATTTACTGTTATTGTTAAGTTTTGTTGTTTCTTGTTATAAGCACCAAGCATCATTGTTGCTTTGTATTTTTGACCAGGAAGTAAATATGGGTTTTCTGGTGAGACAATAACAGCATAATCTGTAAATACTAAATTCATTTGTTTTTTCTCACCAAAAGCTTTTGCCCAAAGTTCGTCCATAACAGCAGATTCCGAGTTTTTAACGTCATTAATGTATTTATCTACAATAGTAACAGCTGCTACCGAAGGTACCATATTAAAATTTGCAAAACTCCAATCATCTCCAGGATTATCAGCATTTTTTTCTATATCAAAATTAAGAGGCAATAATTTTGCAAAACCTTCAGCACTAGCAGATA
>JAOXNN020000028.1:1055877-1073615 GCA_028571205.2 Hydropsyche betteni | reverse complement strand
CAATTCTTCAGTCTTGATGCGTTAGGTTATCCTATCAAGAGAGGAAGAGGACGACCCAGAAAGAAGCCTTTACCTGTTGATGTGCCGCTCGTCAAGAAAAAGAGGGGACGTCCTCCCAAAGTTATAAAATTAGGTATTGTGTTATTTTCTATATTCAGTGGAGATTGTTTAAAATGAAAACGAGAGGATTGAAATATTTTTTTGTATAAAAAGAATTTCTTGTTAAAAGTCACATGCAAAAAAAAAAATGTTTCTTTGTTGCCAAATTTAATCAATTCTATTTCCTGTCATGTATAATTTGTATTTAATATAATTAAATCACATCTTATTCGTTCGAGATCTATATATAGAAAAATGAATTGTGGCAGGTATTTGGTCTGGACAAAACTCAAAAACCGCTTGACCGATTTGTTTATATATTTATTTTATTTGTTCGCTTTAACTAAGGGGTAGTTTATGAAGAAAAATAATAGGGGAATTCCTACAGAAAAGCTAAAAAAAGACGAAAAATGAAAAACGACGATACACTCCGCAATCTGCCCGACAGTTGTATTGTGAAGATTGCATACAATCAGGAACATTTTGTTTTCAATGTGTTTTTGAAATAAAAAATAGTCAAATTAATCAATTTAACAACAATGCAACAATTTTAATGCAATCCGTACACCGGTGTGTGCAGAACGCGTGTTCACAACGGGAATCGGGAACCGGGGATGGGAATTGGGAACCCGAGTAATGCCGTGTACTACCGCTAATATGAAATAAAAATATTTGGTTAAATCAAACCAAACAAATACATAAATAAAAAATACAAAACAAATCAACGATAGATAGAGAACAACTGTTTGGCGATCACTGCATTCTACTTCAATTGTAGGAAACTGTAACTGTATGGGAATGTAGTGATATGGGATTGCAATGGTGTGGGATTGTCTTCGCCAAATCTGGCCTCCATTAGAACAGACCGCACTCTTCGTTCGTGACAAGAACTGACAACACGCAAACACGTAGTGTGACCACGTTTTAGTGGTACCGATGTTGGATATAATAACGAAATTTCAATTGTTCGTGTTTCTGTTCTAACGCGCACGTGGAGAATTTTGGTTTCTCGATAAGTTCATTTTTAAGTACTTGGTAAAATTATTGTTTTTTATATTGCCAATCATTGGAAGTTTCAATATGATTTGTTTTTAATAGCCCAGGCTTGATCTATGATATGATATTTTTTATTATTATTTTCTTATAGTAAAAAGAAAAATAGTAGAATATTAGTGGAATAGTAGTATGCTCGATGAAAATTTGATGATTTGTACATGTTATTCAACGCTATAACCTTCCATAGTGATTTGCCGTATACTACTAAACAATTAACAACAAATTTGACAGATGTCACATTTACAACATGGCTGCTATGACCTAACAAATTTCGAGCGTCCCTATTGTAAAACGCTTTAGAAGAGTTTATAGTAGTTTGAATACAGTGTATATTTTTACCCATTATTTTTATGGTAAAAAAATATTTTTAAAAGAAAAAACACTTTCGCTACGTCACGATTAACGAAAGGATATGGGTGAAGTCCCATAGACAGCGTAAGCATATAAAAAGTGTATATAACGCTCACTATAAAGCTCTCACTTTTATGTATTTTGTCGAAAAAATAATATTTTACTACAATATTAATGGATTAGTTTCACATAATGTACTTTTTTAAAGTATTTTATTTACATAAGCAATAAAAATGGATTTAAACTAAGCACGTTCATGTCAAACTGTTTTATATTAAAAAAAATAGGATTTCGTAAAAATGACAACAATAAATCTTTATACCGGCTGAATCTGGCTGGAGATTTTTCGTTTTATTTTCGTGTGTGTTTTCCGGGAATTATTGCCGTCTAATTGGGTTCCCGGGGAAATTTCGAGAAAACTCAGCAGTTGCGTCGGTCAATTTTCCGCGGATTATCCTCAATGTCCTGTCGGCGAAACGAAAAAAAAATATATTAAATTATTGTTCGGCCTTTCGGACGACAATGAAAGTGAAAATGGTGAATTTTCCGACATGATTCGGTTACGTGAAAATATCGGAAATCTATAAAGAAAATACGTTGAAATTAGTTTTATTGTATTATAAAAATGAATGGAATAATTATAATATATATTTTTTTTAATAATAAAATTTAGTGGGTTCTTAATTTTTTTTATCATACAATAAATCTCGATTTTACGTGCCCGGAATTTAAGTTTTTCAATTATTTACGTTCGATTTTTGTAATATATTTTAGTAAATTTATTATCCGCTTTTACGTTTTTATATCCTACAATAATATAAATATTAAAAGTTCGATTAATTTTATAAAAATATTAAATTAGTACACTCATAAGTGGTTTGATGGTGACATTTATCAATTTATAATTTTCCTGTATTTTTTTTTTTCAACACACATTCAAACGGTTTTCTGAACTTGAAAGTTAAATATATTTATATCTTAAAAAGAGTTTATGTAAGCCCAAAAATTAAAAGCCAAATACATTATTTTTTCAATTAAATTAATTATTTTCAATAATAATAATTTTCGAATATATTTATTTAAATATTTGAATCCCTCAGTTTACTTTTTTCCTCTAGTTAATTTTTGTTGGTTCGTCAAAATATTATTCATAAAAAACAGGGTTTTACGTACATTTTATATTATAAAACTTAATTAAATAAAGATACAACATACTTAAGTATAACTCGCACTCAATTTTTGATATTATTTATAAAAAAATCATAATATTTTGGGAAAAAAATACATTTTTAACTTATATACAACCGCAATACATAATACGAAATGGGCGAACGATGTTCGCAATCGCGGAAATCCCCAGAAGGAAAAACACGACCGGGAGGAAAAATAAAATACGGAAAAAACGTATACGTACGAAGAAAAGCGCAGTTTTTCAAAAATAAAAGAAAAAAGAAAAAAAGCCCGCCGAAACTGGGCGGTTGTAATTCTTTTCGTTAGATTTGTACAAATAAATCTAACGCGTCATAAAACAATGTCGGGGGACCGCTTTCTTCCCTCCCCTTTGCCTTGTTCTTTCTGGGTACAGGGTGTTCGGAAAGTGTGCTGGTGTGGATTGCTTTTGAGAGGGAAATTTGTGTTTTGAATTGGGGATTTTGTGATTTTTCGCTGTATTTTTATGGTGGAATTTTTTTATCAAAATTTCTTGTCAATTTTTTTGATCGTCGTTAAAAATTGAATTCGTTGTAAATATTTATATAAAAAAATAATGAATATGTATTAGTGCAACTATAGATTTTTTTATTATATGATTTTAATTATCTATATTTTCAATATAAAAAAAGTTTATAAACCAAAAAAAAAACTTTCAATTGTCTAAGTGCACTGCGATTTCTTATTTTTCTATATAATATAATTATAATATCTATAATTTAAAAAATATAAAATTTAATAATTTTTTATTATTAATCTAGTTTACTTTGTTTGAAACGTCTATGTGCTCTCATCGCAAATTGCTTTTAAGTAATAAAATTTTTAATTAAATTTCTCAATATTGCTTGTAATTACGATTGTGTTACAAAACACAATTAAGCATTGGATTAAAATTTTCTCTCCACTTTATAATTACTTTATACTATTTATTTTTTCAAAATATTAAAAAAATAAATAAATATTCATTAAAAATTTTCATCCACAAATGTACTCATATAATGATAAAAAAATAAATAAATTCCACAAACTATACTCACAACCCTCGCTAGTGACCGAGAACCGAAAAAGTGCAAAATGAAAAATGAAAAAAGGAGACAGACACGATACTGTGAGGAAGTCATTTTTCACCAACCGCTGCAAGCAGAACGACATTCTGGCATAGCAGTTTCGACCTTACATATCACCGCTTCCCTAATCCGCTGATTCTATTTTTGCATGAACGCTTTCTCTGAATTATACGTTTTTCCGTTTCGCGTTTGTCTCAATTTTGTACTTTAGTTTGGGCTTTTTCCATCGTTTTTCCGTTTATTATAGAATTAAGGGGCAGCTTTGGATTATTTATTTCGTTATTTTTTTAATTTATGTCGAATATTATTATTATTTTTTTTTTAATTTCTATACAAAATATATTTCAATATGAAAAAAAAATTCACGAAATGACGAATATAATTTAATTTCATATATAATATAGCATATAATATTATTAGTATTCACAATGGAAGTGCCCAAGTTAGTGGTTAGTTACGCGTAGGGAACTCACACTTTATACGATACCAGGGTTTCTTAAGAAATGGCTCGCGAAAATTATGAAAATTAATTTTTAATTCTAATATCTTAAATTAATTGATGAATTAGACATGAAAGTTCCATAAAATAAAATAATATTGATCACAATATTTTAAATTGAAAAAAATATGATCAAAAAACAAATTAAAGTAAATCAACACTATACAATCCAAATTACAAATTCATTCATAGACTTCATGCAAAAATCAAAGTATTTTCTTTGAAAAAAAAACAAATTGCAGTCAAAAACGGTCAAGTGATTCCTGAAAAGGTTGAGCATCGCTGGACACCAGTAACAAGGTGCGGCTAGTAACTTGAGACTGTTCTCGCTCGTCGAAACCGAAAGCTTCAAAGTTACTATTGTGTCATTGAAACTGTGTCATGCTATATATACATCGCTAACATTGTATATTGCATATTTTATATAATTTTTATTGTACAGAATGTCCGAAAATGACTGTTTTAATTAGTTCTTTTGCAAAAGCGATGTGAACGGTTCAGTTTTGTTGAATTCTTTGATTATAATAGATCGATGAAGTAAAGTTGAATGTTGTGAGGGTTAGTAAGCGATTGTAGTTGATTTGAGATAAGGAAAAATGGTTTTTAATATCTGAACTATTCTTGGTTTATTTTGTTTAATTATTTTTTTTTACTTTTTTCCTAATTCAAAATATTCGGGTCAAATATAATATTATATAATGTAAACGCTAACCAATGGTTTACTTTTTTTACAATGAAGCAGTTTCAATTGAGTGTTAAAGAAATATCATCGTATAATAACAATTATGATATGTATCGTTAAAAATGCAACATATTCGAAAAATAAAATTGTATTTATAGAAAATACGATTTTCATGGAAGTTGTGTTTTTTTTGTATTTTGCAATTCATAATTCAATAATCGGTAATCGATGTATAATAAACAAAAACAATTGACTATATCCGGAATAATAAACGTTCATGTAAACGACGCATTGTGCAAAAAATTATGGTTCACTTTCATTTCCGGTTTTACTTGTAGGTACATCAAATGCTTGAGGAACGGTTTCCGAATATGTCGCGATTCTTGGAAATAATAATGCTTGATTTTTTAAAGCTATAAATGTACTAATGGAGTATGTAAGAATTTCAATTATTATTTTTTTAATTTTATACGCATGAATAGAATATAATAAAAAATTAGTATTTTTTTTACTACAAAAGATCAAAATTACTATTATACACGCAATAGAGATTTAGAAACAGGTCCTTCGTTATATTATAATATAAAGCAAGTCATATATCATGTGATAACAAGTGTGAAAATGTGCTAATCATAAAAAACGAATTTTAAACCATATAATTTACAATTATTCTTATAAACGAGACCGAGATTTGAAGTGGCTTGGGGGTGATTATGATTTTGCGCACAGGAATGAAATTGTAGATGATATCGTGGATAGAAGTGGATTTTGGAGGTAGTTTGATTCAGTTGAGAATGATTTTAGGCGTGGGAATACGTTTCAATATGATTTTGTAGGTAAAGATAAGTTTGATTTTGGATGTAGGATTGATTTTGAGGATGGTGTTGTTAATGGGAGAGGATTTTGGAGGTAATTTTGGTCAGTTTTAAGGAGAGGATGGTTTTGGATGTGGGAATGGGTTTGAAGATGATTTAAAAGGTCAAGGTGGGTATTAGGTTAATTTGAAGGTGAGAGTAACTCAAGGGTGGAGTTGGTTTAGGGATAAGGATCGAAATATAACTCTAGTACACGTTGTGGTCTCGCAAGATGTTTTTAATTTTTCTATTTTTCAATATTTGAAATTTTTATATAAATAATATGTGCATGTCATAAGATAAGATAAGATATGACCATTAATAATTTCATATATTTTTTATTTCATCGTTTAAAATATTTATCTATCATAAAAGGGAAATTAGCTGTTATAGATAAGATATTTAACAGATATCTATCATAACTGTATTTAGATTTGCCTCTGTTTTATTAGTTTTTGAAAATATTATATTGTAAAAATATTATAATATTATATTGTAACCATATCATATTATGATGTTTTTACACTTTTCCACATCAGTTTTGAAATTTATCCTGTCCACGTAACAAAAAAATTTATAACAAAAATATAATTTTCATGTTGGTATAGTAAAAAATGACAAGTACAAATTATAAAAAATATTTATTTGAAAAAAGAAGGTTAAAATCACAAAAAATTTGACATTATTAAAAGTATTTTTCTTTTATAAAACTACTATTCTATTTTTGTGAATAACATTATAAAATTAATATTTTTTTTGTTTTACAAGTTTGACTTTTTTCTTATATTATATAATTTATATATTGAATACATTTAAATTCATATTATATTATATTTAGAAGTTTATATAAATTGAAATTAGTAATTAAAACAAACATTAGGAATATAAAATAAAATTATAAGTTAGATATATTTTTCAAAAATTTACATTTGTTGCTCTCAAAATCTTTCGAGCAAGAGTTAGTATGTTTTCTTAAGATTTTCTCTTTTTCTTCGCATTTAGATTTCAAAGCAATGTCTAAAGGCGTTTCTTCTAATTTATTTTTTGCTGAGCATAAATGTTTCATAGTTATTTCTTTCTCCTCTAATTCTTTTATAACAATTTCCAACATTTTCCCATCCTTTTTAGTTGCTAAGTGTATTATATTATTATCACCAGAGTCTTTACAAAAACGTATATGGTTTGGAATTTCTAAATCAAATATTTTTTTGATAAGAGTTTTTGCGCCATATTCATAATTTGAATTTATGGCCGACACTAAATGCGTATACTTAGTTTCTTTTTTATTATTTAGTATTTCTACAATTTCTGCATCTGGTTCTGTCAGTAAATAATCTAAAATTTTGTCTTTTTTATAATCAAGTGCAAATTGTAACATATTACTTAAACAACTATCATTTTTTCCACTGACATCTTCAAAAAAGATATTTATATTTTTATGAATTCCAAATAATGCTTTCACATTATCGACACATTCATGTTCTATAGCCGAAATCAGAGGAGACAATTTTAAATTGTTTTTTTTATCAATTAGCGTTTTTAATGCATTTTCATTTTTTTTAAATTTGTCAAATAAAATTCCTATCAATTTATCGTCTTCGCTTACAGCTGCCAAGTGCATTATACAATTCTCATTATTATCTTTCGCGAGAATCAAATCGTCTAATATTTCTAGTTCTTCGAACATTTCGATAAAGATTTTCGCGTTATTTGCATTTTTATAATTAATAGTTAAATCCAAAGGAGTTAAATTATTTTCATTTTTGCTTTTGACTAATTGTTTCAATATATCGGGATATTTGCGTAGACGATTATATATAATTTGTAAAATATCATTGGAGTGGTTGAAGGTTGTCAAATGTAAAATATTGTTAAAATTTTCATTAGTATTATCTATTAGGATATTTAAAAATTCCAACTCACAAAGAGAGTCAATGAAGATTTTTACATATTCTTTTTTATTATTGTTTATCGCGAAACATAATGGTTTAAAACCTTTATTATTTGGTTGATCAAATAATGTTTTCATAATTTCAGTATTATTTTTCAATTCTTTTAATAAATATCGCAAAACCTCATCTTTTTCATATTCAACTGCAATATGTAATATGTTATAGTCAAAACCATCAGTCGAGATGATGTTAATTTCAAACATTTTCAATTTGTGAAATTTCTTTATATAAGTTTCAACAAGCTCTACGTTATTATTTTTTACAGCAATATGAAAAGGAGTCCTTCTTAAATTATTTTTTGAATTAATAATTTCTTCAAATTTACCAAGTTGTGTGATATAATTGATTAAATACTGAACTATATTTTTGTCGCTTTTTTTTTCTGATAGTATATGAAAGATATTGTTATCTTCATCATCAACCGACTGAATAATATATTCGGATTTATTAAATTTATGAAAATTTTTAAATAAAGTTTTAATAATACTTAAATTATTACATTCAATAGCTGAAATCAAAGGTGTTTTTTTATTGTAGTTTTTGTTCTTAAAAATATTTGGCAACAATTCATGATCAATATTTGATAAATATTGTAGCAAAGTGTATAATATTTTCTCGTTTTTATTTATGATGGCTAAATTCAAAATATTATTTTTCTCTTTATCCTTTGACTGAGCTATTTCTGTAAAAATACCTACTTTATTGCTTGCATTAAGCAAATCATTTACCATTTCGGATGGTAAATTATATTTTATAGCATAAAAAATCGGCGTGATTTTGTTATTGTTTGTTTGTTTAAGTATTTTTTTGAATATTTCTGTTTTTTCGAATTGAGTGATAAAATCATGTAAACTCGAAGCAGTTTTGTTTTTAAGAATTAAATGCAAAATATTATTTTTTTCATTGTCAAGGTCAATAAAATCATCAATATTTTCCATTTCTTGCATTTTTTCCGTGAAGATTTTCACTCTGGCTTCGTTTTTTTGGCTTACAGCTAAGGCTAATGGGGTTAACCCATCAATGTTTTTATTTTTAAATAAAAACGATAGTATTGAAGTTTGTAAATTTTCAAATAATAATTGTAACATTTCAGTGTTATTATTAATTTCAGCCAAATGTAGTATGTTGTTTTTATCTTTAGTTTTTCTTTTCATAGTGCCTATCATAGAACCTGATTGTTTATACAATTCCAACAAATATTTCACACTTTCTAAACTGTTCGATTCGACAGCATTAAATATTGGAATATAAAGTGATTTGTTAGGACTATCGAGCAGTTTTTCCAATGGTACATTAATTTTCTTCAACTCAGTGCATATGAATTGTAAAATATCTTTAGTTTCATTGGAAGCGGCAATATGTAAAATATTATTATCATTTTTGTCTTTCGTCAAAATTTTTGTATTCCACAAATTTAGATCTTTAAGCGTGTTGACATTTTTTTCGACTTTTGTCAAATTATATTTAATAGATAAAAGTAAAGGATTGAAACCATCCTTATCTTTATTTTTTAATAACGATATCAAAAGTTTTTTGTGTTTTTCTTTAAATTCATGAACTAAATATTGGAAAGGTTTATCACTTTCGTTTTCAATAGTCAAATTGAGAATATTAAAAATTCTTTCATTTTTTCGATATATTACACTATTCAAATTATTGAATTTTTCACAAGTTTTAACAAAAATTTTTAAACTATTTTCATTTTTATTAAATTTTGCAGCTGTTTCCATTGGTGTAAAACCATTGTCATTTTTATGTTTTAGAAGTGATTCTATAATAGGTTTCTTACCATGAGCTTCTATGAGTTTTAATATTGATTCTATATGTATTTCATTATCACACTTAGAAGCCAAGTGTAAAACATTATTTCTGGATTTGTCAGTATCATATATAAAATCTGATATATTAGTATCCTCGAATTGGCCTAATATTTCCAAAAAATTAATCACATTATTCCAACATTTCAAGGAAGCAGCTGATATGAAAGGGGTACAGTTTTCGTTATTTTTTTTCTCAACTAATTTCTTTAGATCCTGTGGACTTTCTTTCAATTTATTTAAAAAAACTTCTAAATTATGACTTTTTTTTTCGTACTGATTAATATTTTCATCCCAATCATATTTCATTGCCAGATGTAAAACTGATTCTTTTTTTTCAGTAATATAGTTTATGTCAATTATTGTAATGGATATCAAAAAATTTACAATATTTTTCCATTTGTTTTGAAATGCAAACTGTAATATTTTTCCATCAAGCTTAAAACCTTTAATTTTAATTTCGTTTTTGATATCATCGGTGACATTTTGAATCATGTCATCTACAAAGTTACACACCGTTGAATAATTTTCTATTGATAGTATTTCATCCAAGAAAAAACCGAATATTGATGTTTTTCCATCGACATCCTTATTTATATTTTTAATAAAAAATTCTGCTACGAAAAATTCAGCAAAAGTTTTATGGGTGAAATATGGCTTTTCGTCAATAATATTGATTATGATTCCATAATTTTCTCCCCCATTTTTTATTGATATTTTATGATCTTTAACCTTTTCAACATTTTCAGACGAAAGCAATTTTTTTATTTTGTTTTCATCAAATAAACTTGATAAAGCTAAATTTCTCATCTTAGCTAAAAAGTTTTCATAGATTTCTGTATATACAGATTCTATTGAAAATTGTCGTAGGTTACATTTAATTTTTCTATTAAAGTACGTATCGAAAAATTTTATTTCCATAAAATTTTTGTAAATTTTTGAACGGTTCAAAAGTTGTAATTCGTTTAATGTAGTTGTATTTCTTCCATCCGATAAATACGAACTTAGATTTTTTTTCAAGTCGTCTTTGTAAGCTTCTGCAATCATCATCATATTCAATGCAACACCCAAAAACTCTTCTGCGCTATTTTCAATTTTCTCATTAAAGTCATTCAGAATTTTTTTTGCAAAATCATCAAATCCTGCTTGATTATCATCAGCGTCAGAAGTATCGTTCGATTTCCAAAATTTAATAAGAAAGTTTTCTTGATCTTCTTTTGAGAAAGGATACAAATCGCACAATACTATATTAGGATTGTTGCTGATTTTTTTCATAATAAAATCATGTGGTCTTGTGCTTATAAAGATATTTTTCGAGAATTCTTGATATGAATTTATTAAATCAATTATCTTTTCATGTTCATTTTTCGATACTTCGTCTAGTCCATCTAAGAATATTACAATTTTTTTTTTTTTAAAATAATAATCAAATACTTTTTTTTCTAGACCAGTTTCGATTTTTAAGGCAGCTGATAAAAATTGAGTAACATCATCAGCTCGAATCGAACCCTTTTCAAATTTCTTTATTTCATCAAAAACTCTATTCAAGTCAATTTTATACACCCATAAGTGAGGAAATTGTTTTTTTATTGTTACACATAAGTGATTGAAAACGGACGATTTACCTACTCCGGGAAAAGAAGTAAGACATACAAAATTCATTTTAAAAGCTTCGTTTATTGCACTTGTGATTTCTTTTTCATTTCGTTCTGGCAAACAGTTGATAATTTTTTTGAGAAGAAAAATTTTATCTTCTTTTTTTTTCAGAAGAAATATATTCTTTTCTTTATTATTTTCACATTCTCGTTTGAAAACAAAATTTTCAAATTCCGAAAATTTGTTTTTATCGTCAATATCAAAACGTAATGAATATTCTATTACATTTTCTTCGAATGACAATAATAAGTCGTATTCCTCCAATCCAACAATCAATAATATTTCATTACCGTTTTTTATCTTAAAAAATAGTTTCCTGTTTATGTAATAATCATGGATGTTTTCACATTCTTCGTATAGTTGACCGATTTTAATTTTTTTATCATGCATTAGCTGAGTTAGTATTTTTCCATCTAACAGATTTTTTGAATCATCGATGATTTCGTTCAAACTCATGTCTTTACCTTGAAATTGTATACACTCCTTTTTTAAAATCTCTCGTTGGTGTTTTTCATCAATATCGTCGATGTTAAATTTCGTATCCTCATATTCCATACATTCCTTATTTTCAAATATGTCCTTGACGTTCGTGAAATGCTTTTTTTGAACAATGATAATAATATTTTTCTCAACACTGTCATTCAAAACTTTAATTTCATCACACACTTTTTTGATATTTTCAGGTGAATCGATTTCAATTATTAATAATGAATGGTCACATAATTTAGTTTTAAATGATTTTATTACAACATTTTTGAAAATTGAAGACTGAAAATCGCTTGACCTTATGAAAATGAAATTTTCATGCATTTTTTTGTTATTAATAAATCTTAGTAATTTTATCGAGCTTAGTACAGTAAATTCACTTAATTTTTCAAAAAAATTTGAAACTTTTCGTTTATACCCGAGTCATTGAAATAAACATTGAATTTTTCAGCATTTTTCAGATATTCATCAGCGCATTTTCTTAAAAACGTTTCATTTATTTTTCGATTATTATTTGTAAAATATAATTTTAAATCCTCATCTGATACGAATCGTTTGTCGGAACCCGATATAGAAAAAGATCCAGGTTTTTTCCGAAAAAATTTACGCGCATCACGTATGAAAATATTGTATATGTTATCACCAAAAAAGTGTGTGTCATTGAAATCTGTTCTGATTATATCTTCCATTTTATCAGAATCTGGTTGTTCAGTAGCGATATAAAATTTATCAAAAAATTGAATGTTATGATCATCAAATTTCAAAATTTTAGGCCAAGACGCTTGATTTTCAATTTCTTTCGAACCAAAATTTTCAGAAAATTTGAACTTTTTATTTTCTCTAAGCATGTGATCATTAATGTCCTGCAAATTTATACTTTTCTTTTCCAATTCACTTTTGATACAATTATAAAATATCACTAAGCCGTCTTTGTTGCTTGTTGCATCACCAATATCCAAAAATTTTTGTCGAAATAATCTTGATTTATTGTCTATAACATATTCCAACAGTAGCAAATCGAAGTATTTCACGTCCGAACTGTCGTCAAATATTTTTTCTTCTTCCATATTATTTACAATCATTTGTGATAATTTTTTCAAATTTTCTCTAGGTAGCTCACGTTGATCAAATAACGAGGATTCCTCTGTTCCAAAATATCTTTTATTAACTAGCCAATTTTGTTTGGCTCTTTTTCCAAACATTTCGTCGATATTTAGCGTCTTATTTTTATAATCTTCAAATTTCAGCTTTTTATCTCTTAAGACTTCAAGAAACTGCTCTCGAAAATATTGAAGTTCATTGGACCTCTCTCCGTTTTCATCGATGAAATCTGTTTTAAATTTTTTGTTATTTATATCAATTACTTCGTTTTTCAATATGCGATGATATTTTACAAGATCTTGTTCTTTATTGGACAAAACGGTATCCTTTTTCAATAGGTTGATTAATTTTGTGGCAATTTTATTATAATCACACAAACGTTTTTTAATATGAATTTTTAGTTCTGTTATCTTTTCTGTTTTAAATTTATAAAATTTTCCCGTTTCACCGAATGTAAAAAAGTCAAGTGATTTAAGATTTTTTTTGTCAACGATTTCCATATATTTATTGATATTATTAGATTTAAATTTTGTAGTCGTATTTATAATTGCATATTTTATAGTTCCGTTTTTAAAAGTTTCATGTTCTATGATTTTACGATATGTGTTGAAATATTTGATGTATCCAAAATTTGAATCTCCACCGTTTATAATATCAGGAACATCAATTTCACCGCTATTTTTGTACTTTGATTGAAACAAAATAAATTTTGTTTTATTTGAATCATCGACGTATTGGTACACAATATCATCAAACTTTTGGGCTTCAACAATCTCCGTCCCCATTTTAAATTTATAACCCAAACTTAAAGCTTTGTATAAAAAAAACATGAATGAGTTAAATTGATATTCAAAACCTTCATTTCCGTGTGGTGTTTTTGGTTCATTTTTCACTATTCCATTTGTCTCGGGTGCTTCGTCGTTTTGACTCGGATGGTTCGACATTTTGATGTCCTCTCACTTGCTGTTGATTTTCGAATATTTATACTTTTTTTAAATCTAAAAAAAAAAAACAATTTTGAAATTCATCTTTTTCTTAAATCGGCGCAAATTTTTTCGCAGACCAAACTTATTAACTGGGTAGAACAAAAAGTACTTATTCAAGTTTAGCCGTCAATGCATCTATTATATATATAATATAATATCACCAGATGTTATCAAATGTCATAAAAAAGCAAGATTCTTTACTCTTTAATATTTTGTATTCAGCCTTCAACGATATATAAGCGAAAAGCTCAAAATTTGTCCATTCCGGTTTTTTTTGTATCCTAATTTTTAGAATCGGTTTATATTACAAACGATATTTATATTTCGTTTGATATATCAATTATAAGGGCTTTAAAAAAAAACTCCAGTTTCCCTTTTTTTGTATTTTTTGATAACTGATAATGCATTTCCCATTAAAAGATTAAATACACAGTAAACAAACAAAAGGTACATATTCGTTTTTGGATGTTAAAATGAGTTTGAAGTTGACTTTCACTTTTATAATAAACTAGATTATTGGTTTGCAAGAAAAAAAATAAAAATAAATAAAAATATTAATCTGAGTCCGAAAGGGAACCCTTAAAAACGTTTTTCCTCTCACGACCATTTAAATAAAATAAAAAACAAAGGGTAGTTCAAAATTTCTGTTGGTTTGGCACCTCATCGTTCTTAAACAATATTCGATTTATTAAATGAAAATACTACTTAAAATAATAAGTTCAAATATGGGTATTTATTGTCAGTATTACAATTTTCAAAGTATGATTCACTGAAGGCATATTCCCATTAGTAACTACATCTATCTTAATTATTGTAAGTGGAAAAGTTTGAAAAGTTGTCAGAACCTAAGAATAATAAGCTAAATTTTTGTCGAACGATTGAGAAAAAGTAAGGCCTCTAGAACCGCACTACTTGGACAAAACAAAATAAAATATAAATATTATATGCAAAAATAAAATACCAATTATTGTAAGATGAACAATTTCTCGACCACATGAAAACTCGTCCTTCAAAGATTTATGAATTATTATGAACGGTCCATATTCTTGAAAAAAAAAAATCATTCTCTGAAAGGTGGTGAAATCAAAATTTTAGAATCTTACAACACAAAAAAATATTATTTAACAAAAAAATAACATTTATAAACTAAAGTAAAAATAAATAATCGCCCTATAAAAAAATTAAGATAAAATTTTTCAAGCGCAATGATAAAGAATTAAAAGATTGATACGTTTCGATAAGAATTTGACAAGAAGCAATAAAATTTATTGCAACTAATAATTTGATCTTTTTTACAATAAAAATGAATTATAATAATAATATAATTTAGTCCAAAGGTTTTTTATAATAGTAAAAATAAACCTATTTCCCGATTCACGAGGTAGATACGTTCGTGCGTAAATAAAAACCGCGTAAAAAAGACTCTGAACTCATACAAAAACATAGGTTTCATAGCAAAAATTCTTCATATTTTGTACAAAAATGAACTGATGTTTAATTCACGAAAAAAAATGATATTTAAATGTATTTTTAAAAAATCAAGCAGTAGAAAAATACGATACGCATGACTCTTGTTCTTATCGTATAAAATATCTGATGTATATTGGAATTGATTATTAATATTAAATACAAATTCAAAATATGTTTATTGAAAAACATTTTTTTTATTGGCTTAACCACGTAAATTAAGTACCACGTGAATCAAAGGATGGGTTTATTACGTAATATATTATTGTTTTTCTCTTTCAAATAATTAAGTATTCAAATTTGTCAATATTAGTGTTTTTTGGAGATATTGTAATATACGTATAAATATAAAAAAAGGCTTTCCAAAATATTTCCTACTCAAAAGATAACATTTTAGAAAATTTAAATATCTAATTTCAGCTAAAATATAATGAAAATTTAAAAAATCATCGATTAATACAAATTCGAAAAAAAAATACAATGTTATATTTACCTGATTTAAAAAAAAATTGTTTGTAAAAAAATATTTTGATGTTAATAGAATTAAGCTTCATTCATTGATGTAATTGAAGATCTAAAAACCAGATTAATTTACGAAAACGTAATAAAATAAATTAAATACAACAAAATATTTAATAACTTACTTTGCAATATATTATTATTGGAAACAAAGACGACAAATTAAAACAGAACAGAATGAAATCGAAATTTTCCACTCACTTCGAGAAACAATCAACTGGACTGATAATTTTGACGTACTCAAAGAAAATGTTAAGTAGAATTCGATATAAAAAAACACCAATATGTGGATTAGATAATGATTGAAATTTTGCGATTATCTATTAAAAATACTTTGAATTAGCACATATCTGTCATTTTAATTTTTATATAGCGCATTCAAACTGGCTATGCCAGTTCGAACATGCTAGGCTTGGCCTTCACTTCGCTCGGCCTCGCTTTGTGGGCCCCTTGGGCCTACATGTCTCACCCTGCGGGTTGCTTGTGGGCCTTTAGGGCCCAACTCCTCTCTGACCTTCCCAACCACACCCACTTATATTGAGTTGTAGAAATAAATATTGAAATCTATTGAAAAAAATAATCTATCAAAAAAACACGTTTTGATAAAATTTATTATTTTAATATCATTTCGTTGATGTAGCGATTAATTTTCCCCTGTAATGCACGAGTCGTGCACCAGGAAATGTCTCATGCAGTAATTGAATTGTTTCACGGGCTGTATGGCATGTGGCACCGTCTTGTTGATACCACATATTGGTCACATCAATATCATCCAATTTCGGTAGGATTGTGTCATCATGTCGTGATATCGAGCACCAGTAAGAGTCACGACTTGACCAGCCTAATTTCCAAAATAGTATGGTTCAATGATGCCTCCAGCCCAAAATCCGCACCAAAGTGACACGCTGTGTATGCATTTATTTTTCGACAGTCACATGTGGGTTTTACAAACCCCAAACACAGCAATTTTGACGATTTTGCCAAAGCCATCAAGGTGAAAATGTGTTTCATCGCTTCATTTTAAAATTGCAGCCGCACAAACTTTCATTATTTTTGAGATATTGTTCAATAACGAAAACACGTTCTTGTATCGCATAACGCTTCATTTTTATCATCCGTAAACTCTCATCTATCAAATTATTATTTTTTCAGAGTTGCCAACAATTTACTACATAAACGGCGACAAATTCAAATCTTGCGTTAATTTTGGGATGCCCGATATTTTTCATAAATCTCAAACTCCCTTTTAGATAAATATCATGACAAGTTTATTGAATTTTTGAGCTTGAAAGTTTATTAAATTGATGTAAATTTAAAATAATGAAAAAAAGCTGTTGAAATTTTTTTATCCCGCAATGAGTTTTGACTTGTCCGAGATTTTGAAAATGTATTATACTTTCTAGTCATAATCCTATATTCAAAATTTAAATTCATATTAATGTATTTAAAATCAATTTTTTTTTAAAGAAAATATACATGTAGTACATGAACATCTATATATGTAAAAATGGATGTTCGTTCATATATTTGTTTGATGCCGTATCACTCCAACACTCTTCGACCGATTGCCATGAAAATTGGCATGTATTTGTATTTTTTTGTGGAAAAGGTTTTCGTATCATTAAAATAGGGTGACTATATTTCCCGGAACCCAAAACGGGACGGTCCGCAAAAAAATGTCCCCCCTCCATATATCGTTCGACCGATCACCTTATAAAAAATAATTTGAATTAAAACGTCAAGTTGCGAGCAACGCCGGGTACTACCTCTAGTAAAATTCACTACGAAGAGTCGAAGATCTGTCATTTATTGAACTTACAAGGGGAGGTCCAAGATTCGTCACCTCGGTTTTCAATGAAAATAATCATAAAAATAGTTAACCTATACAGTGTTAACATGCCAACATATTAGAGCGCCATAGCCATGGTGCGTGTTAT
>JAOXNN020000028.1:1024962-1039327 GCA_028571205.2 Hydropsyche betteni | reverse complement strand
TCAAATATTTTTTCCACTGCGTAATAATCGACGTATTGCATAAGTCAATAGAGACGCTTTCATAAACATGATATTATAGACGTTAAGTGCATACGCATAAAGACCATTATTATTAGAATAATAATTTTATAGACTAAAAAATAATCGTATCGACGCGTCGTTTCAAAGTCGCGAGCATCATCGAACAGACAGACAGACGAACAGACGGACGGACAGACAGACAGACAGACGGACAAACGGACCCACATACACAGAAATCCGTGATTATATATAGGGGATTTACTCATTGACTAGTTGTCTAATTGACCCCATCAACTCATTGCCATAATAACTCATGGATTTTATTGACTTATTAAAACATTGACTCCATTGATTTTGACCCATTGACTTCATCAAATCATTAAATCATTAATTCATTTTTAATCTGTTGACTCTTGAAAAAATACACTTACGTTTACGCTCACCTTTCATTTTCACTTTAAATGGGATTAATTTTTTTAGAAATTCAAAAATTTTGTATTTCAATGTAATATTTTGTTAGAAAATTCTAAGTGAGTATAATATGTTATGTTCCATAACGTGCGTATATCTTTTTATTGTTATCGATTTTTGAAATGTGCTACACAAGGCGTGAATTGTTTTTCGGTACGACTCAATATAGGGTACTTTTATTTTATGGTTGTCGACGGTTGTTGTCATTATATAATATAAAACAAAAATGTAAAATAAATATTTATTTTATCAAATACATTGTGAAATTATTAGTCATATAAATAATTTAATTTATTTAAAACTGGTAGATAGAGTTGAATTCAAATAAAAAATGTTTATATCGATCGATTGAAGTTTAAAAATATTTTTTTATATTTTGCATTCAAATAAATTAATTCTAAAGTTCAGCGGTAAAAGATAAATTCAAATTTTATTTCATGTTCGAAGATGTGGCGTTTTATTTAATAACTCCAACGATCAACTATTCTAAGTTAGTGATGTTGCAAAGTTTCTATTCAGAGATGCGTAATGTACTGGAATATTAAATAAATACAATTGAACTCCCTTGTTATTTTCTAAGTACTATTGCAAATTTATGACTCGAAACATTATAGAATGATCAAGTTTCGAAACTTGCACTCGCAAAAAGTAATCGAAGCGTAAAGTCAAATTAACAACTGCATGAACTTCATAATATTATATTTATTTTTTTATATCTAGAGTTTTATTTTGATAATATACAACATAGTACTTTTGATAATACATCATTCTTTCAAAATCCGATACTATTTTTCAAATTCAAAATTCCGCAGACGAGCGGAAGCCGTTTGTTAAAAAACACCCGTTCTGTAAAAAAAAGACCATCCCCCCAAATTTTTCTCCCCCAGACTTAACAAAATGCACGAAAACACGACCGGGAGGGTTTCTTTATATATTATAACCGCCGGTGCAGATTTGAGTTCATTTTTGATATGTTTTCATTGCTTTGTGTAGTGGAAACGGAGCGATCTTCGCTCCGGCGCGTTAATGGGTCGTGAACGGAACGGAAAATCGCCAAAAACTAATTACGACCTACACCAGCGAGTTCGCTAAGAAGATTCAGAATTGCGAGCGCAAAAGGGGGGTATCGAAAATGTTCGGAGAAAAGCTCATTAGGAGACGGTGTTTTGTTAAAATTTGGAGTTTTGTTGATGGGTCCGATATTGGAGTTTGTTTTCCGATCGGGATATATTTATGAGAAAATTATTTAAAAAAATAATTTAGATCTCATTAAAGTTAACGATCGGATAATATTTAATAATTTCCGTATCTTCTTGAGAAAATTTTTATTAGATTCTGCATTGCGAGTACCTCTTCGGCACTTTGCGGGGCAAAGTGAACGGACGCGAACCGTTTTTATTTTCACAGTCGCCGTTATTGTTACGGCCGAGGGTATTATTACAATTTTCCGGGGTTTTCCCGGAGTTTCCCCGCTTTTTCCGGCGTTTTCGATGTGTGTGTGTGTGTATGTGCGCGGACAATTAGAGGATTGAACTTTAATTGGTACGCGTTCCGGTTCGGTTTTCGCGAAAGGAAACGGCCGTTTCTGGGTTCGCTTTATTTAATTTTTCCATTCGGTTGAAATTTTATATATGCATATACGCATTTGAGTTCTAAGAATGTTCAATATTTATAAAATTTTATAAAAGTCCTTTTTTTGTCCAATCGCTTTCGTTTGAAATTAAATTTTTTACTAATACCTATATCCGTTGAAAATGTTCAAAATAAATATTTAATGAAACAAAAACGGACGCGGGAAATAAAATAAATTCGTAAAACGGGACACGCTAAATATTCCAGGCATTCCCAAACTCCAATATTTGCCCTCGAAAAAAAAAACGTGACCGCACCACTAAAACGCCTATCTGATCTCGCCATCGAAAAGACCAACTCAAAAATGGGACCTCGAGCAGGAATATCAGCAGATAGGGAGGGGCAGGGTCTGGGGGGGGAACCTTGATTATCATATATCCAATTTACATAAATTCTCAAGCGTTGACTTAAGTCATTTGGCGCCAGAGGGAACTCGTGCGACCCACCCCCCAACTCCCACTTCTCAATTTGGATGTGCAGATTCAAAACTCCCAGTTTTTTTTGAAAAAAAAAAAAATAATTTTTTTAACTCATTTTATACGATGATCCCCAATCAGGACGCGCTGAGACTTTTTTGATCTAAAATTAGTTGTAATTGGTGAAAAATTACAAAATTTTTTTTTTTGGTAAAATATTAAGTCAAAATAATATATACATTCCAGAAAGAACGAAAAATATAAAAATAGCATTTAATGAGTTTAATCAGTTTGTATTAGTATGTTAGATTTACTGTAATTTTTTTATACCCGTAATACAGTAATATTTTTGCTGATTTAATTTATTTTTAAAACTGGAAAAAGGTAACGAAATTGCGAAAAGAACGTAAAATATTTTTTATTTTTTTTAAATAAACAACCACTTTTTTTCTAAAATACCTGAATTTATAATACTTTTATCAACCGATAAATATTGAAAATTTAAAGGTAAATTACCGAACTGCTATTTGGATCATTTACTGTTAATGGCATCCCTAGTTTATATGAAGTATAATTCACAGTGAGGTTTTTCAAAATTATTGGAAATTTTGTATTTTTCTTCCATTTCATATAAGATAGTAACTTTTAAAGAGTGAATATTAATTTTTTTTTTTTTTTAATGGAAAAATTTCAATGAATTCGTTTATTGGCTAAGAAAATTTTCTCTCAACTTTGAAAAAAAAAAAATTCAAATTTAATAAAAAAAAAACGCATCGCGCATTTTGGTCCCATATCCCCGCCCCCCCCCTGACCCAACCCACTCTCACCCATCGTCCTTCCTTTAGGCACTTATCATTTATAAAATTCGCAGGCTTCTGCGCCGTGTTTGCGCAAATTCTTACCGAATTAACATAAGGTATTTCCGACGAGAGTCACGCGATCTGAATTCCCTTATCACTTTGTCGCTTTGCATAAGTCACGATTTGTTCCCACCTTTCGTTCCTCTTGGAAAATAACTCAATTTTGCCGTTCGTGTGTGTTCGATGCATTCCGTGGGGTCATGGACTGGAATCGGCCCGCGTGGGCCAAATTTGAGCCGGCGGTATTTCGAAAATTTGCTATATAGATATTTTTTGAGATTGATCCTTGTTGGAAATTTTGAAGTTATTTTGTAAATTTTTCGAAAGTTTTATTTTTATGGAGTACTAGCTGACCCCGGCAGACGTTGTCCTGCCAGTCTGTATTATAACGGCTTGATGTGATTCTATGAATTGCGTGAACAAGGCAACTAAATTCAACAAACGATAGAACTTCGACTCTTCGTACTGAATTTTTTCTGATTTTTTTTAATGATACAAAAACCTTCGTGACAAAAAAATACATATACATGCGGATTTTCATAGTGATCGGTCGAACGGTGTTACAAACATCAACGGTAACGTTGATTTTGTAACGCGAATCGTCTTTGTAAAAGCTCCAACTTGTGAATTATTTGAGATTTTAAATTGTGAATTTATATTCATAAAATTTATGATTATTTTTTAATAATATATATTTAAAAATGGATGATTGACATCATGAACAATGACCTACGACCCATGATCTTTAAAATAAAACTTAAAATATAGCCCAAATCCTATAAACTATAACCTTTGACTCATGGCCTTCGACATATGATCCCGAGAATTTTTGACCTTTGACCTATGATGTATTATAACCTATGGCATTTAACCTATGACCTATTAACTATAACATAAAACTAACCTATAGTCCATATCCTATAACCTATGACCAATCATTTATAACCTATGATTTTTTTTGACCTATAACCATAACCTGTAACCTGTAACCTATAACCGGGTTCACTTAGTGATATATAATCTATCAAAAATAATATGCTATTCGCAACGAATTATTAATAAAACAATTATTTCGAAGGTTGCTTTTGATAAATTTACGTGTTCGTCCCCCTTCAGTTTCAAACATGTGCCACCATAAAGCAAGCTTGGCAAATGACAAAAAAAAATAACAATAGTACCAACATAAAAAATATGTGCGTAATTGCTTGCTAAAAAACCGTCGCGAAACTTGTCGATAAAATATGTTCGAAATTCGACAGAATGAATATATTCGTATTTTATTACAAACGGTGTCCCTATTTTGAATTTTCTATATACATATATTTTTTTAAGATGAAAATTTCCTCAACCGATAATGGACGATTTTCAAACGCTTATAAACTAACTTTATTATCATGAAAACGGTAGATGCGATAAAAGTCAAATTTTGATATTATCGACGATTCTCATACTTCTTCTTATTCTCATTCGTCGACTATCTTTTTTGTTTCTTTTCAAACTATATTTTGAAAAATACGTGTCCATACTAAAACAACCACCTACTGTCATAATCGGATTTCGAAAATGAAATATTTTCATTTTCATTTTTCGATTTAAACATTCTAAAATTCGAAAACGGGACATCATTTATCCGGTCACGTATTTCGAGAGAATTTCGAAAGTCGGTATCAGATCGCACTGACAGATGGGCACATTTTTAATGCGTCACAATTTTGGCGGGAATCGCACGTGTGACGTATTGCCAAAACTCCGAGAAATATAAAAACGCGAATTTCACGTATGCCGAGTTTCATTTTTCAAATTTGATTTACGAACGCATAATTTATTATTTATTGCGACTTTTTTTCGCGCGTCGCATTTTCCGAACTTTCGGATGGCGGCGTTCTAAAACGTCGATAGTTGCGAATAATTCGTCATTTTTTTTTTCATCAATTTAATATCGTTTTGATTTCTCTCATATTTTTAACGTTGATGTTTATTTCAAAATTTAATTTCGCGTCTAAAACTGAGTCGTTTAACACTCGACATATGTAAATGAGCGAAATTACGCGAACGCTTCATACGCTCGGATAGTTCCCGCGGGAGCGAAACTCACTTCAAAAACAGACAAATTCGGGCCTGGAAATATTAAAAATGGATAATTTATGTTGAGTTCGTTTGGAAATTGTATATTTAAAATTTAAAAAATATATGTCTAAGGCTTATTTGTTGATATGTTGTTTCAAATTAATTTATAATACAAATAATTTTTATATTGTATCTATTAGAAAAATGGATGATTTAAGAAATGAAAAGTTATTAAAAAATTATTTGAATAACGTAAACACTCATTATGCCATTTTAAATATAAATTTTATTCTTCAAATAAAATATTTTTATAATCAAATTCAAACATCAAAAAGTTTCATAAAGATCGTTGTAATATTATAGTGGTCGATGTAATATACTGCAATCTATTCATTAATTTTAATTTGATTATCTTTTTTGGAGTATTTTAATCATTTTCACTCATATAATTAGTTATATTTTTTTAAAAATTATTCTGAAAATTGTTATTAAGAATATTTACCTAGCGTTTCTTTGACGTTTTTCTTTGAAATTAATAAAAAAATTGAAAAATTAAGAAACTAAATTAGCAATGGTTGTATTTTATTTGAAAAAAGTTAAATTTGAAATTTAAAGACTGGATAATATTCAGATTGTGATTCGTTTTTCGATAAATATCAATTGTTAATTTTCACTATCATTAATCAAATATTTAGAATCAAATCTTTTTTGATCATTTATGGATGTACAATAAGGTACGTTTTCATTTGAATAGTATATTTGATAAAAAATCGTAAAATTTGAATTAATAAAAATTGTTGAAAGAAAAAGAAAATTGTAGATGAATTTAATGTTTTTTTTTTATTCAATGAATCTTTATACCTTTAGTTCTGTAGAAGAATGTAATTGAGTTCTTTTAATGCATTCAATATTGAACTTCTTGAGAATAAATTTTCTATTATTATATTAGAAATAAAGTCTTGAAAACCATTATTATATCCTGCATCAAATAAAATATATTTAAATATATTAAAAAAGTTAATACAACACAATCACAACAAAAAATCCTAATTACATGCTTCGTTTTATGTACATAAAAAAAAAACAAAAATCCCCTCGATTTTTCACTACTAACCAGTCGGTCGAAAAAAACTGCCAAAAAAATGGCCGCCAGCAAGAAACGGCAATAAAAATAATTTAGGACGAAGCTACTCAGTCTCCTTGTGTGATTACGGCCCTTTAACCGATGAGTAACGACCGCTCTCCCTTTTAAACATAACTATGTGTGGGTGTTTTGTGTCAGGGGTGTAGTTGTAAAAGTAGTATTTTTCTATGGCGAAACATTTTTTTTTTTTTGTGAATTTTTCATAGAATTTTAAATTTTGTTTGAATAAATCTATAATATTGTATCAAATTTATAATATTATTTTATTTTATTTGTTCTATAAACTTTTTGAAAAATATTTAATATTGATGGATTGAAAAAAATACTAGTAAAAAAAAAATATATTATGGGTACTGGAAAGTAATCCATTTTTTCAAAATACAAAATCCAAATACTCTTTCCCATTTTAATTTTACCAATTTTTTTGAATATTCTTGCACTGTGGATTATGGAAATTTGAGCTTTTGTGATGATTTTTCGATATTTTGACGAAGATCAGATTTTATCACGGTCTTCAGCATATTATCGTCGAATTTCGAAGTTCTTCCTAATCTTGGTTGATTTTTTAGCTTCTATTGCCCAATTTAAATCGCCAGAACCGAAACTGACATTTGTTAACTCTTATTACGGCTAAATACATTTCAATGAGTTTTTTGGTCTTCTTTGTCGCATTCCAGCCTTGATTGAAAAAAAAGAGTATGCAATGCCATATTTGCTGCTCCGTTGAATCCAGCTTGCTCATTTTAATCTTAACAATGAAATATATATATGGCGCAGATAAATAAAATTGAGAAACAGTACTTTAGAAAAAAAAAACTTCCTAAGACGTTCACTTCACGGTGTCCAGAGACAGACTGATCTCAAACAAGGCATGCAAAAAATGGATAATTTCCCGGTACCCCTAATAAAATATTAATAAATCGGGGTATGTTACTTTTGCGGCGGTGCCCTCACACGTATTACAGGCTATGTGCGTAATGTGATGTATTTAGACGTGTAGCCGAGGAGATGGTCGTGCGGTTGAGGCCAAACAATGGCGGCGCTTTTCGGCGCGGGAAATCGCGCGCGCCACACACACGCACACACACACCCGAAAAAAAGGGAACAACGAGGAAAATGGCGTAGGAAATTCGCGTGTGTGGAAAATTCGCGGGATTTTCCCCAGGTAAAGTGAGAGTTTTATTTGTCTGTCTTATCTCCGACTAAACTGCTCGGAAAATTTACAAAGTCAACAGTGAGGAGTGGGCGAGCGAGATAGACATAATAAAGCAGTGGTCCGCAAACTTTTTTTGGGAGGGTATCGAAATTTTTATGTAAATCATACGAATGAAATTATGTACTTTTGATTTTTTTCGTTATGTTTCGCATGTTATGTTGTTTCGTATGTTTTTTTGTATAAGTTGTTAAAAAACATTTATATAAAAAAACTTACGTTTTTTTAGTAATTTTTTTTTTAAATAAATATTTATGATGATTTTTAATAAAATAAAAAAATATTCATTTAAATATTCTTTCAATATAATTAAATGCACTTTACAGTTTTCGCACCTCTGCACTTACGTGAAGCCGAATTTGTACAGCTGCCGTTTTATACACACGTTTACCGCTTCTTTTACTTTTATTCCTACTTATATTTTTACTTTTCTCTTTACTATTCCTCCCCTCTTCCATTTTTTTAGTTTTATTTCCTCACTTATGTACAGGAAGTTCAAAAAAATCAAGCTTTTTCATGTCTTAACACGCTTTTTCCTCAATCAAACATATAAAATCTACAATTTTCCAACACATTCATATAATCGACCAAAATCTTAATATCAATCACGTATAATGCGATTAATTTAAATTTTTTATGCACCCTATAGATGAATGTACTTCACGTGGGTCGGTGTATTTTACACGAGCCAACTTCAGACGTCGCTATGGGGAAAATGGGGTGAAAAACGTTCATAAAGTGCGTAAATGCCGAATTTATGCCGCAACTTGCTTTCCTATTTCGCGCTCATATCCTTATAATAATATAATACTAATTTCATAATGCGGTGCAAAGTTGGGAAGTTTTCCCGAAAGTGCCTTTTAAAAGCAGACTCTGCACCGGCAGTATTTTTTTCTTCATAAACACCCTTCGGTATTTTAAATTTAATGCGAGGGGTCGTTTGAGCTTCGGATCGAGAGGGATTTAATAAAAATCAATGTTTATTAAAGAAAGCACATCCATTTTCCAGTTTTTCATTTTGGGAAAACTGCGAAACATTGAGGTATTTATGTTTTAAAAAAATATTGATTCGTTGAACGTTCAAAGTTAATGATGTTTGAATTTGAACTCTATTTCAGTTCATTATATTTATCAAAAGTTATAAATGAGTTTTTTTATATATTTTAATGATTAACCTTAATATTTTTTCGTGAATTTTATGAAAAATTCTCATGAAAATCTGATCTTAAAGTTGATGTTTATATTTTTAGTATGATAGTAAGATAACCATATTCATAAATTATATTATAGATGTTTCATAATCGATTATGATATAACATAAAAAATCTAACATACAATTAACATTAGAGAATAATTAAATCATAATTTCAAAAATTTATATGTAAATTAAGAGCAATCGATTAAAAAAAACGTGAAAATTTTCGCATATTACGCGTCAATTGGTTTCGAATCACTTTCACGCATGTCTGTATCAACCCATATCAATCACCCACTCGAATATCAACTAGCGTACATTTCAATGAATAAACTCTTTATATAACTTTTAATACCAAAGGAAAAAAGTCGAAATTTATCGGCAAGCGATCGCACGTCATGTGCGAAATTTAACGTGCGAAAAAAGTGATTTGAACGCGTTGACGCGAAAAACCCATTACAAACTCACACCACTTGTATTCGAGTTCGGTCCTGTGTATAATGGAATTTGGGCATGTGATATTGAAAATTAAGGTTAAAAGTCTGAAATTATTGTAATATGATAAATATTATGGTTTTAATGAATTGCTGATGTTTTCCTATATAAAATTTTGTATGATACATGATAACAATTTGATTTGTACTTAATACTTTGTTTTTCGGACTTCGTATTTTATTTATCTGAGATAAGATAAGGTATCGTGAATAGTTATCTTATTTGTGTTCATAATCTATTGATAACGAGGATTTTTTTAAATATAAATACAAAGTGCAAGGTTCAAGGTGCGGAATTTGATATTTTATATACAGATGTTATGAAAGTATTATCATAATATTTATCATTTTATATTAAATTCAGATTTATAATCTTGATTGACAATTTAACACGCCCAAATTTCATTATATATAAACCGAACTTAAATACATGTGGTGTGAGTTAAAAAAAGGAAATGATCCTTATCAATAGAGTATGCATACAAATAAGATAACTATTCACAATATATTATCCAATCTCTTATTTTTTTCTCACGAAAAGGATCACTGAAACAATATCCGCATCCCTTAGGATGTCCCATTAATAAATTATATGGGGGATTTCGAAAAGGCCCGTCTCGAACAATAAATAAATCGGAATAGGAGACCAAATCCCATAAAGACGTTCGTCTCGCGCATGAATTACGCGTAAACAAGCCAATAAAATAAATAATTCGCAGATGTAATTTTTTTTTCGAGAGGACATTTGAATTTTTCACATCTCAAGCACCCGAGCTGTGGCCATGTATGAATTTTTATGACAGAAAAAGTGCGCTATTTACAAAATGCGAATAAATGTTCATGTGGGTCATTTATCGCCAAACGCAATTTGTTCGATTGATTTATTATAAAAAATATTTGTAAATTCGAAATAAATTATATCAAATTTTTTCAACATATCGCAAAACTTTATTCAAACATCGGAAAATTCATGAAAATCCCCCTTTAAAGAAACATTGTTTATATGAATCAAAAATTCACGACGGCTCGTAAATAACGTTCGAACTGCGAAACTTATTTGAAAATTTCGCTCCGCCAACGCATTATTAAGTGATAAATTCGAATTTATTACACGAAGAGAAATGTGAAAGTGCTCCGGAAGTCTTCCTTCTCCTCTACATTATTCTATGGCTTCGTGTGTATGTGCGATGTGTGATTTATACATATGTGAAACGGGAAAATTTTATTCTGAATTTTCGGACCGCGTGTTTTTGACGTGTGCACTTACTTTACGCCTAGCCGATGCTGGAAAGGATGCATTTAAATGTAAATATTATGATAAAATTAATTTATAGTATATGAATACGTTTTTTATACAATTTTCGGAGATTTTTTTTTGGATCTCGATGAAACATATGATAAATCTCTATTTACAAAATTATGAGAATATTAGCATGATTTCTATTCAATAAAAAAGACAGTAAAAAATCATTTCCTAAGAAGGTCATTGAAAAATTATTACAAATATTAGAATCATATGATATTATATTGATATAAGTATTTAATACCTGTAAATGATTCAGCTTAAAAAAATAAAATATACAAACTTATAAATATCAAAATTTAATTGCAAGTTGCGAAATTCAACTACTCGTTTAAGCTCATTACGTATTTATTAGTAAATATGGAACTGAAATAAAATTCCGGAAAATTCTGAATCAAATGCATTTTTCCCAGGCTAAAATGATGCCTAGCGTTCAGTGCATGCAAATTGCATGGATTGTCCGTTACAAAATTTATTTCACACCTGCTTCCTTTAAAAACCAGATATAGCTCTCGGAAAATATGAAAATTTCCCTCTGCGTTCGAGTTTCCAGGATTTCGCCAGTAAAAAAATCGGATTTCAAATGTATATTTATTATATTTGCCGATTGTTTGTGAATGTTTAAGCTCATAATGGATTAAAAACTATTTCATTGAAATTTTCTATTCAATTATTTATTTATTATAATTGAAAATAAAAAATTGATTTCATGTATCAAATTTTGAAAGTACATATTCATATTTACTATTAAAAAAATTTCGTGAGTTTAAAATATTATTTTATATGTTCTCAAATCATATTCGAAAGAGAATTATTTTCAAAATCATAATAATTCCTCAATAATATTCGATGAACGATCGCACACTATATTGGGAATCGGAAAAATGTCGGAAAAATGAAAAATATTCGAGGAAAACTTCTCAGATATGTAAATATAGAATCGAGGTGACTTTGAGTGTCCGGTTTTTGCCACCTTCGTTGAAATTTTCCGCATTTCCCCGTCGAAATATTGAAATATTTTCCGCAAAAGTGAGCACTTTCCCGACCACTCCCTCGGGACGGGTGGTTTTCTTAAATGATTTCCCTTTGGGACGTGTGAGACACGAACGGAAATTTTCAGCAATTTGTCAGCGCTTTTGTATTATTTGAAAGTGCGGTGTTTGTTGCGTTTCGTGAAAAGGCTCTCATTAATTTCGGCGGTTTTTGTTTCGGATGTTTGTGTTTCGGCGAGTGCTGTTTCGGAAAGTGTTGATTTCATTTACGTGTTTTTAAACGTAGTATTTTATTTTTCTTTAAATGTAATTTTTATATAATGGTCAATTTGTTAATCTAAAAGAAAACTCATAGAAAAACGTTATTATGATAACAATCAAAGAAAATGAATCAGTTCAATTTGAGTCAAAATACGTTGAAGTTTCTTGTTTTTTTTTTTTCTAGGAGTACAAATTTAATTATTATATTTTGTGATGAGTACAGTATTTACTTTATCGTTTTAATGAAATGGTTTTGTTTGTTTAAGATAATACCTTTCTTACATTCGATAGAATTATATCAAATAGATTTTTATGGAAAAGTATTAAAACACAAATAAAGTTCGAATCCATTCGTCAATAACTTTATTTTTCAAATCTGTATTTTCGTTCTCGTCGGATTTATGTTTCATTTTTATGATCAATAGATTGAAATACTTTCTAAGAAATAGTTTTTATTATTTGTCTGAAGATTTGTTTGTTTACAATTCAATTTTTTAACACACTTAAAAGATTTTACTCTAACAAACAAAATTTCATTTTTATTTTAACAAATATTCAAACTCTTCTGAAAACCAACGCCCACAATCACTCAAAATATCGAACTCGGACCGAAATTAACCGATCCAAAATACTCATTTCACCACCATAAACTCCCTGTAATAACAAAAGATATATTAACATACTTAAATAACTGAAAAACTTTTACAATAAAGCGCTTTGATAAGCCTTAGACAGACGCGAGTGCAAGTGGATCAATAGTCAGCTGATTTGCATACGTAGTTGGAAGTTCGCCACCACGCAGTATTAAAATGTATATCTAAACTTGGATACTGTTATATTTAGAAATTTGCATATTTGTATAATATATATGCAGCTTAGAGACAGATCGTCTTATCTCAAGAGCCCACATTGTTCAGGACATTTAAAATATGATTTTTCAGCACGGACAATATTGTGTTACCGTTTAGTTCGTTACTTTCGAATGAATTTCGGTTATATCAATTTATAAATATCATATAGTTAACCCGCTTGTATCCAAACTCGTCTTTCAAGCCTGAAATTTCCGATCTGAAAACAAAACGATGGGATGCTTTCGCGATAAGATCTCGGCTAAACAAAGCATCAATATCGTATTAAATCACGAAGACATGTGTCGTAATTACGATCGTTTTCAGATTTGGTGCCGATACGTTTTATCGCCTCGTTTTCGAAAAACGATTTGTTTGTCTCGCACACGAATTTCGGGAATAATTTATGCGATTTTCGTATTGGACCGTTCCCTGGATACGCTCCTTAACCCGGTTCCTGTGAAGAAAATACGTTTCGTAAATAATATCTTATCATACGGCTTTTTCACTTCGAATTTAACCTTATTCAAATCAAAATGACCTTTTGAACATCAAAATTCAACCTTTTACGAATCCAATTCGATTATCGCCAAAATTTGTATTCTTCATTTCCTATTTTTTTGACGATTTCATGAAAAATATAAAATGAACTTTAAGTACAGATTCATGAGATCTATTAGGAAGGCTATTACTGATTTACCGGTAAATTACCCAAATATTTTTTTCTTTATAAGTTTGATTTACCGGTAAACCGGTAATTAGTAAAAAAATACCAGATTATCAAAAAATGAAAATTATGGAAAATTTGACCCCTCTATTATCTATTATCAGATTTATTTATTAAAAAATGTAATTAATTATGAAAGTAAAGACATTCAACAAAGATTCTCAAAGTCAGATTAAAAAATAGTTTGAATTATATTATATTTTATTCATTACTATAAAAACGGTCTTAAGTCTATCAGTCTTCGTTGTATGGTTTTGTAAATTTGCAACAACTTCTTAAATATTTTTCTTCCATATAGTCTGAAAATTCCATTTACTTTATACACTTTTTTAATTCACTACATTCTGTTTGTTCTAAAAAATTGAAATAAAGTAAATTGAGACGCCACGTTTCATAAAAATACACTTCAACGTAAATTTAAATTTTTTTCATTATTATTCTTGCCTCTTCTATCTTCATAGAGTTGAAATTAATCATTCGTTCTTTGTCGAAATTTTTTTTTCTATCGTTATAAAATAAAATAATAATAATACTTTTCGATGGTTTTATTTGATTTATTTATGATTTAATTTGGTATGAAAAAGTTTCAATTCGATTTATTTTGATTATAAGGCCAGGCGCCCACTGCGATTTGTAGTCACGGTGGTCGTTTAGTCGCAAAAATGGAACGCATTGTTTTAGGTTGAAGTGTGCCTACAAACCATATAGGCGCACTTCAACC
>JAOXNN020000028.1:992841-1006496 GCA_028571205.2 Hydropsyche betteni | reverse complement strand
AGTTTTTTTTGTCTTGTGAAAGTTTATAAAGCAATACAAATATTTAAAATTGAAAAAATATTTATAAATATACGAATCAGCTTTTTAAAATTTTTAAATGTAATTTATTCATATGAAACTAAGAAAAAAAAAACTTAAGCTCCGTTATTTTTTATAATGAAAACAATTTTAAGTATAATATAATATATAAACCCAATCCTTTTTTAGCATGTTTTTTACACGGTTTTGAAATAACTATGATTTTTTCACTATTTTTTCACAATACGGTATAAAATTTAAAAAATACATAAAATGATGCCACGATTTTACATGACGAAATTTTTTCCAATTTCACATTTTTTATGAAATTTATTTGTATGAAAGTTCTATCCTAACATAGTGATGGAATTTACCTCCAATTTTTATATAGTCACTGTAAATTCTTTTACACGATAGTCACTACAGCGCATCTTCCATATAAAAAGAGAATTGGGTGTGTTTAATTTATCATAAAAAAATTACAAGGTAAAACACCATTTTGTTGACCATGTACTAGTAATTGGTCATTTCTATGAAAACGTAAAAAATCAAGGTTTTCAAAAACGATAATCTTTCGTTAAGCGTGCGATAGATAAGCTGTTTATCACATTTTATCTATGCCACATTTCCAAAAAATTATCGTCGTTAAAAACTTAAATTTTTTCGTTTCCTTCTGCGAAGTGGTCCACCACTAATTTCGTTTTTTATATAATAATATAACACTACAAAATCTATAAATCATATAAATTTAAACGGAACACGTTAAAACGTTTTTAGACGAACGAAAACATGAAATTCGAACCCATAAAAAAATAAACTAATAAAAAAATTATTTGAACATCCCTATATCGGGTTAGAGGTTGAAAGGGTGCGAAATTCATTAAATACCTTGAATGGAAGTGAGCAGCGGTGACAAGGAATTTTGCCAGTCACGATCCACTTTTCACAAATCATCCGGTCATGCCAGGCCCAGCTAGGCCGGCCTAGGCCTGACTAGGGTTCGGCTAAGAGGGATTCAACCGTAAATATCCCGTATACAGCCAGGAGGTTTTATTTATAAGTAGTTTTATTGGAGACGCTCCTGGAATCGAGAACGGTCCGGATCTAATATCGACGTTTTATTTATTTGCGAATTTTATGTGTAAATGAGGGTTATTTTTATGTGGATTATTATTGTTTTATAAACAGGTATGTGTGATTTTCATAATAATCGTGAAATCTGAATATATGTGATTATTTATCTGGAAATCCGAATGAAAAATTGGCACAATGGACGAACTTAAATTTCTGTATTTGATTTTTTAAGGAAAATTTGAAATAATCAAAATTGCTTTATTTGATTTATATTCAAAATGTTATCGTATTCAACAAAAGTTTGAATCACACTCCATAAAACCATATAGCAGTATTTTTTTTTAATGAAAATCTTATTTTCAGGAAAAAACTAGAAAATCGAAAGTCGGCCTAAAAACCGACTTTTCTCGGTTTCGTTTCACATGTTTTATACAATTTTATTGCGAGTATTATCCTGAAACGTTTAAAGCCTTCGAATGCACTCCGTAAGCGTGAATCTGACAGTACATCAATAAGGGTGCTGAAACTTCCTTTCCTTTTTTCGAAAACGGAAAGTTCGCAACGCTTCGCTATTTTTCCGCGATTTTTTTTCAGGCCTATTTCCAGGGAAGTTTTCGAACCTTTTTCGATACTGTTTGGTTCTTCAGAGAAACTATATACGTATACGTATTATTTCCATCCGAGTTTTCCTCTTCTGAAAAAAGGGGAAAAGTTTGATTTGAATACTGCCCGAGGCTCACACGGTAAACAAACGTACTAGGAACCGGTGCATGTTCGTGACGTTTCAGTTTTTTCCTGTTTATTACATTTATTTTTTTAAATAATAAATATGAATATAGTTCAATATTTGACTTTTCTTTGAAAACGTGAATATGAATCAAATTAAATATAAAATATGTTGCATTTTTCCTTGTAATTAAATAATTTTTGTAAATGGATTTTACGTGGAAGTTTTCAGATTTTTTTTTATATTTTTGTCGACTTCAATAAAAAATGTTATGATTTTTATTCGTTTGAACATCGCAGTTTTCAATTTTTCCTGGTGCTGAAAAATTTCGAGTTTTTCACGAAGGTTCGAACTGAACGTGTCCCCAAGCGAATCACCCAACATACACATATGCAAAAAAAAGGTTTTCCGTACATGTACAGGGTGTCAAAAAGTCTGTAACATTTCCCACAACTTTTCCAATATTAATTATACGATTTTTCAATATAGAATTATTTCAATCATTAAATTTTCATTATTACTTCCTTATTATTAATATAAAAAATATCTAAAACAATTTAGGATTGATTTAATTGTAATATTAAATGTTAATCAAACAATTATTTCACTTAATTTATATTTTAAAAAATATAAACAAAATATTTATCGTAAACTTTTTAAGTATGTATATCACTATTATATATTTTTTCATGCAAATCATTTTCAATCAAACTGGAAAAAAGTAGCGTTTGATGTTTTGTATTTTTTTGGACACGCCATCCGTACAGGGGCTGCGAAAAAGTAAAACCCTTATTCTGGGGTTGGTTTTTATTTATTTACCCGTTTTTCCGGACCTTACGTGCTCAATGATGCTCGTGATTATGTTTATATACGTCTCGTGTGCTTTTCTTACGTGAGCGTCTTATTTGTTGCCTTAAACGTCTTATCGTTTGAATTTTTTCACATGTGTGTATATTTTTTATATTTTTTGTTGAGTTCTACAATGAAAATATTTATAAAAAGCATATTTTTATTTTATATTTTTTTTTTGTTTTAATTTTTTTAACTAATATTCAGACTTTTAGTACGAAGTGATAGAAAAAAACTTTCGGTTTCGAAAACAAAATCGAGGGAAAATAATAAAACTTCACCATTACCCCTTAATAGAAAGATCGTCATTGGAAAAAGCGGGGCGGCGATCTCTCGGGAAAGTTCCATTATTAAATCAAAAATATCGACATTTCGGCCTTTCATCTTTTCAATTTTTCATATTTTTTCGACATGGAGTTTTTTTCTGCTGTTTTACAAGCGCCAACTTAATTTTTTATTCATCGGACGAAAACTGAGAGTGAAATCGAACTTTGGCCACATCGCATAATGCCCTCGCTTTATTATTCTGTTTTTTTTCGGAGCGGTTCCTATTTTTCATTTTTTTCACAGGAAAAACTTTTCAAAATGGCCACAACTTTCTGTTGCGCCGAAATGTCCAATTCAATGGAATTATTCTCGCGTTTTATCCGGTGAAAAATATTTTGTGTACGTTGGAGGATTTCTATTCAACAACTAGCATTCTATAAACCTTGCTTTATATAAAACATATAATTTCCGATTAAATTTTTTTTTCAATATAAGTACCTACATTAACTTAACAGTTTTATGATGAAAATCCATCTAATTATCGAACAAAATTTATAAAAAATAATTTTCACATAATGATATTCAGAAATTTCCCGCAGGTTGATTTTGATTTTAAGCTCTTCATATAATATTCTATAGTGCGATAACGGTCAACAATGTTCGGAATTTGTCCTGAAATATCGCGATAATCTTCAGAATTCCATTTTGGGATAGCTGCAGGCCAAAGGGTCAGTCCTTCAAAATATTTAACGAGTTATTAATTACTATTTGGCTTATGTACAACAATGTACGTTCGTTTAGAGATTTTAATGCGATTATTCATATTAAAATTATTGCAGCGATTGAAATGTTTCATATGAAATTCATTACTTATCACGTTTTCAGATTAATTACGAAAATACGGACCATTCTATTATATAATATAGAATATTCATAGTGCGGTATTTTATTTTATAATGGTACAAAATAATTTTGTAATTTGGTAGATAATAAATTGAAGAGATTAATGAATAATTTTGAAACTAATATATATTATTTTTATATTTTTTAATAACTATGTCTTTTTTTTTATCATTTTGGTATTTTTTTTTTTGAATTTCAGTAAAAGGTTGTTGGTCACCAGTTGTTGACCATGTACCATTAATTGAAAATTTCTCATAAATACTTAAAAATTGGGATTTTTAAAGAAGATAATCTTTTGAAAAGTGTGTGAAAGATTATTCATTTATTACATCTTATCTATCACACCCTTTCCGAAATATTATCGTCTAGAAAAACATTATTTTTAACTTTTATCTGAGAAGTGATCAAACCGGGTACAAGATCAACTACTGGTATCCTTAGTATCAGTAACTATAAATTATATTAATTTGAAAACTCGTAGTTTGAATATTACTTTGAGTGAATATAATAGTACTTAAGACTTTTATGAAGACGATCAATATTTTTCAATTACTAAACAAAAAAATACTTTCGATATTTCAAATTTAAAAATGAGATACTCAAAAGGATACTAAACGTGAAATAATTTCAGATGAATTTCCTAAAGAATCGTCCAACTGAATAAAATTGCACATCGTCACTATTTTAAAACTGCTCTCGCCATTTTATTTGTGTTTCAGTTTCAGAGAGAGGATATTTCATTAGGGTCGTTATAAGGGAACACGTAGTGTAAGATTTATCGCCAACGTACACCGTGTTTCACTGAAAAACCGACGTGTATATGAACTTTATACGTAAATAAATAAATTCAGGGAAAAACGTTTATTTGAGTTTCGAATTATATCGGGAAATTAACTGCCTGGGACTTTCATGTGATTCATTTAACTTATTGAATTCTATTTTAGGCTTCATTTAAAATATAAACTGCTCATTTTTTTTTTTGATTACATAAATAGCAAAACTTGAGTAATATTCAATCATTTCAATACTTATTACAATTATTATGTTTGATGTTCATTATTTTTTCATTAGGGAAAGATTTGTTTATGGAAATCGGACATGGAAAAGCTGGGAAAATAGCCTGGATACGACATTTATGTAATTTCATTCATTCGGATTGGAAGGTTTCGGTATCCTTGGAAATAATCCCAGTTAGGTCCAATTACAATATACAATTTCTGGAAAGCGATACGACTTTTTTTCTCATCGGAAAATTCCGAGAAAATCTACAAATAATATAAGATTATTGTTTACATCGGAAAAAATTTTATATGCAAAATGAGATCGGGAGATATCTTGTTGAAAATTCACATCGGCTAATAAATATTGATGTTTTGTATTATATTTACTTTCGCATCATACAAAGTTTTAATAATGCTTCATTTATTTTACTCTTATGTATCTCTTGTTTTCATATACCTTAAAATGTACGATGTATAATATTTAATTCGATCAAAGTTAATTATCAAACATAATAGATACATATTTAAAATACCAAAAATTTATTCTTTCAAATAAACTTCTATTATAAAAACGATCAAAATAATATAAAATACTTCTTATTGAAAATTCCCGAAGATATATATTTCCAGCGAGAATATCCATAAATTTTTATGCACAAATAAATCCAAAAACATTTACGAACCATAAACGATGAACGGCCCGTTCCAAAAATCGACATTTAATAAAAAAAAAACGCATACACACTAAACGACCCAATTCGCACCCCGGTTCAACCAGCTCGCACTTTTCGACCCCTGCCCTTAACTTGACCCTGTAAAAAATATATAAGACATCAAAAAATATATAAAAGTACTTAAGTTTTATATGGAATTATTTTTTAACATATTATTTTGAATTTAAGTAGTGAAAATATTTCAATTGATTGAATTGAGTAAAGAGATTTAGTATTTGAGAACTCAATTTGTATTGAATTTTAATATTTTGGATTTCTATTTCATATTATAGGGGTGGATTTGTTACATCAAAGCCTCTTGCTAGTGTAGTGGGTAAGCCTTTTGGGCTTTTATATTACTAACATCAGGCCCTGAGAGCCTTCCATACTATTTGTATGAAAACATCGTTTCTTTTTATGTTTCTAGTAATTCAAATTGGAAAATTGATTATTTAATAAATTAATAACACATTTAATCACATAAAACTAACCTTTTAAAAGTTAGTTCAACTGACTATTTTCATATAAAAATATTTTAGAAACCTAATTGAACAAGTTTCATGGATCTCAAGGGTTTATTTTTAATAAGATAATAAAAATATAAAATAATAATAATAATAATGATGATGATGATGATGATGATGATGATGATGATGATTATAATAATAATGACAATGATAATAATAATAATAATATACTTTTATATGTTTTGGATAATATACAATAGTTAAAAAAATATTCGAACAGAATAATTATCGATACATTCAACAATGTCACATAAATATGATAGAATATATTATATTAAAAAAAAATAATATAAGATTGTATGATATATAACAAAAGTGCACGATACGGGACCAACGATCGTGCTGTAAAAGCTAAATCTTCCGTCGAAGGTTCCGGTTTTTATTGGCGGCTCCCGCTTATCCGGAAAGCCGGATAATTTTCCGGAGCGTAATTTTTCCCGTGAGATATAAAAGCTCGGACCGACTGAAAGAGGTGAATTTACGACCATGTTGTCGACTCTTTTACCGTTGCCAGTGCCCGACCGGTAATTAGCGGACATCGGAAAATATACCGGAAAATTCGGGACCGAATTGCGTGCTATACGGCGTCGAAGCAACGAATTTCACAAGAAAATTTATTATGATATTACCGATTTTAATATGATATTTATTCAATGATGTTGAAAAAATAAATATATATATTTTCAACATCGTTGAAATAATATAAAACGATTTATATTATACAATATGTGAAAAAAATATTTTATATTTCGAATACTTACAATAATACTTGTTCTTAAATATAATATATGCGCATTTCAAAGACGAATGGAAGTCCTCGACTTATAACTTATATTTACTACAAATAAAAAAGGGGGACACTCTGCAAAAGTCGTTTCCCTTTTTCGAGATTCGCCGCGGGGTGTCCGTTCTCAAAATCCACTGTATACGCTATATTATATAAAACAGTGACTCCCAACCATCAGGTTAAAACCATTATAATATTTATCAATTTCATACTTTATCAAAACCGTCGATTAAGATTTTAATTAATTGGATATAGATGTTTTAGTAAACTAAACTTTCATCGATCTTAAAATTTCAAAATGTTTTTATAACTTTTTTAATATACTTAGATATAATTTTTATATAAAAAATAGTTCTGTTGTTATGATTTGATCTCTTAAATATAATTTAAATTTTTTAATTGCTACGAAACAAATTTACATAAATAAATTTTAACTTCAAAAATATCTTTACAACTTCATTCTCGTTTTTTATTATTAAAAATATTTCGTTCTTTTTTGAAATTTCTTTTGAAAAAAGTTCAAGAATCCCTGCAATATGGAATATACGCAATATAATATAAAGCACGTGCTTCACCCGCGAGCTACACTCTCGCCATTCATATCCCCATACTAATAGGGCTATGCCAAGGAGCAACCATTCTCATACGTGACTACACCTCGACTAGAGAGCTTTTCGCTACGATCGGGCTTTTTTCGCATTATTATGTGGAAATATGGACTTTTTCGAGAACTTTTGTTACCCTGTTCGTTTTCCGATCTCAGATCTGGATCGTTAGCGATCTTACAGTAAGGTTTTTGCCGCGTAAAGATACGTTTTTTATTTGAACCAAGTGGAGCTTTCGTGTGTGCAAATATTTTAAAAATTGTTATGTATACATAATCCGACTGATTTTGATATGAATTAATTTTTTAAATAAATTCTTTTCATTGAAAACTAATTTTCGAAAATTTCATACTCAATCCTTACATACTTTAAACATATCAAACTTCACAATCATTTTAGCACGTCGCATTTATTTGTCCAGGATCTGAATTTTGTGCAATCTGATAACAAAACCAGAACGTCTTCATGCGATATTTTTCACATACAGCAGAATTCCATGGCATTTTTCACGCAGGATACACTTTTCAGGCGCGATATCCTTTTTTTCTCGTCCAAGACACTTATACGTACCGACTCCTCTCTTTGTTCCATCGTCCCTTGTACGTGTACGTAAACAACTGTGGAAAAAGTGCTAATAAATCCAGCTTTATCTCGTGTCAAATATCTGCTCCTTGCTTTTGTACGTGGCAGTTGAGTTGCTCTCTTCGAATTGCGATTTTTTTTCGTTGGCACTTTTTCGCCAGATCCTTGGACTTTCGTGGTTTTCTTTGGATTATATGAAATTGTTGGATTATTTTTGTATTTTTTTGGATGCAAGAAGTTTGATTTGCTTGTGCAGGAATTTATATTATTTTGTAAAATATTAAAAGCTGAAATACGAAAATGAAATAGTTGTAAAAGGTAGTTAGATAGATAAAAAAATATCTTATTAAGTAAAAATTATCAAAAGTATAAAATAATTTGGACGCATTCAACAGAAAAAGTCGCATAGAAACGAAAAGTGTATTTTACCCATAATGCT
This sequence comes from Hydropsyche betteni, assembly GCA_028571205.2. Classification (NCBI taxonomy): domain Eukaryota; kingdom Metazoa; phylum Arthropoda; class Insecta; order Trichoptera; family Hydropsychidae; genus Hydropsyche; species Hydropsyche betteni. The sequence continues at coordinate 998,004 of JAOXNN020000028.1, read as the reverse complement.
GTTCTTAGAAAAAATTGTAATTAAAATTTTTGCTGCTCCTGAAAAATTTAATTTACCTAGATATATTAAAAAAGATATTATCTATAGTTTTAAAATAGTTTTGGATACAAATTTTGTTGAAAAATATTGGGTTTTTCAAATGTGAGAGCGAAAAAATACTTTTAGCCCCGGTTTATGTATAATATATCATAAAAATCTTAGTAATTTTATTTAAATAATCAAAAAAGTGGATATAAAGTGATCATTTATGTTTAACAAATAAAATTTCTGGTCCACTTCATAAACTGTTAAATTTTCATCAGATACGATGAATCATATATTCAATTCGAAATTTCATCAACCAAATGCATTTAATGTGTTTAAAGCAAAAATTAAGTTCATCACCATCCGATTGTATTAAATATGGAACCTTAATTGAAACACATTTCATATTTCAGGTATTTCTGATTCAATAATATAACAAAGTTTAAATGTGCACGATTGTTTCTAAAATTTTAAATTTATAATTATCAATTCTATGAATATTCATTATAAATTTCAATACAAAATTAAACAGTAACTTAAATTCAAAACCGCATTCAGCTCTTTCAGTACATAGTTTCATCTCATTTCGAACATTTCAGCGTAGTTTTGTACCGATTATATTGGACACGTGTTCGCATTAGTGGTACGTTGTTAGGCTTCGAACTAGACCATGCTCAATTTGCATCAATTACAATCATTGTTCTAATTTATATTCATCAACGAAAGTTTCCGAAAATATTTTATAAATATATTAACGAGGTACTTCGACCGATTTTCAATCAGATATCGGAACATTCGAATACGCATTTCCCTCTTTTTATTATCTGAAAATGAAACGTGCGATAATTCGGGTTTGATAAACTACCCCGTCGGGACGCAAAAGCTACATTTGCATTTTCATCGAATCCGAATATTCTTATATTATATAATTCGCGGTGGAAAAAATGAAACGAACATCCTTTTTACATTGAAATTCAAAATTTGAAAAAAAACTCAAAAGGAGAATTCTCCATCGGAAAAACCCCTTTTTTCCGGACGCTTCTTAATGACATCCGCTCGCATTTTCCAACGAGCTTATCTCCGTGAACACATCATACTACAATATCGCATTTTATTTTATGAAAACTTGCTTTCGTATACAGGGTGGTGGTGTTGTTCGAAAATAAATGTAATTTAATTGACAATAATTTGATTTTATCATGTGGAGGGGTGCGAAATTCCAAAATAGACATAAAACGGATCGTTATTTGTCGATTATATTTCAAGGTTGCGCTTGAGCCAATCAAATTGCGTTTTTTTATATTATCGTTAAACAATAAAAAATTTTTGATAGAATTTTTTTTTTGTTGATGCTATTTGCAGATACGGTATCTGCGAATTATTGGCTATATGTAGATACAGTATTTGCAAGTTTTTGGCTAGTACACTTTCTGAAAATAGACAATAATTCGCAGATACCGTATCTGCAAATAGCCATATCCTTTTTTTAGGAAAAATCTAATTTGTTTCGTTTGTTTTCGCTAAAGGTATAGATTTTTTGTTGAGATACGATTTGATTACTTTTTTGTGTATTCGTATCGTTTTTAATTTAAGATAATTTTATATAATAAAAATACATAATGGTTTTTTTTCAACTCATTCATATTTCTTATTAATTTCTTTTCCATTTTTAATCTAAAAAGTAAAAACCAAAGTGAAAATTTTTGAGAATTTCAAAAATAATATTATTATGAAATAAACTACAGATAATATCAAAAGACATAATTTCTTTCAGTATTTCCCAATATATTCCGATAACCTATCTTTCATTTGAAAGATACCGCCAATTTCAGAATACTTGCATCACATTCAAACCCTTATTGAACATTTCGTTCAAAAAAACAACGGCCGGCATTTTTCCGCACTTTGACACCCTATACACATTTTCCCGGGAGTTTTCCCCGCCGTTAGATTTTAGGCGTCCATTTTTTCGTCCGTTTTATTTTTCGCATTTTATCTCCTCTTGGTCGGATTCCTTCACGGCAACATCCTCGCAGCCGAGGAGTCGCCATAAATCAGACACATCCTTCGGACCTTCTTCAAGGGAAACTTCGACTTTCCCGACCGCACATTTCCCCACCCCATGGGGGTGTAACGGTCTTACGCCTCAATTGTTCCCGGGAATTTTCCCATGAACGTATAAACACACCTACGCATGGGAAAATTGGCTTGCTCTACAGAATTTTTATTTTGCTGTATTATACAATGTGCGCGATGTGTTCGGTGGTAATTTATGTTTTTGTTGCTATCTCGGATGTTGATGCTTATATTTTTGTTGTATGAGAAATGCGTTTGATTTTTAAAATTTAATTTATGTCAAATTGTATATTTTGATGTGATTGTTTTATATTTAAAAATACACTGATAAATCATCACGTGGAAGTTATTAGCTAAATTTAAGCAAAAATAATGCTTCTTTTGATTGTCGAATAATACAGAAGTATATTGTAATACTTTCCTTTTTAAAAAATCTTTTAAATTTGTATATAGTGTTTTTTTTTCAATGTTAGTTCAATTTCATGGATTTTATTTTCGAATTAACCAAAAAAAGTACTCCATATGATGGGCACGTGACAAAGTAATATTTTATAACTTTTTCAAAATATAAATTTATTTTTATCTATTACATTATTTTTTTATTTATATTTGATCCAAATACAGTGAACCCCCCTATAACGTTCCTCCTATATTGTTCAAATGCATTATAATTTGAATTTTTTCAAATCCATTTGAAACAAGCAACTTACAAGTGAAAATTTCCAAAAAAAAAATTCAAATTGAAAAACTTTTACCTCCTATAACGTGGAATCTATCTTGACATTATAAGGAGGCTTACTGTATTTATAAATTTAAGAAATTTAAGAATCAAATAGGGTCATTTCATTGTATTTATAAATGGGGACAATACTCTTTTCGAACAAAATATGTTAAACTTTTTTTTATAGCAAAAATATATAACAAATAAAAAAAAGAATATAAATACGTGTTTGAAACGATTTCTCAAAACTTTTTAAAGAAAGTTAAATTTCTTTTATAGAAAAAACTAAAATTTGAATAAAATCACATATTTTTGTAATAATGACATAATAAATTTTTACTCCCTTATCAGCAGAAAGTAACTGATTTTTTTCGCGGTAATCAAACATTTCGTTAGCGCAATTTTTCCATACAAACGTTATAGCCCACATTCACTGTTTGCAAAAACATCTCATTACTTTCGTTCGAGCAAATATTTATCTTTCTTTGATACGCCCGGTTCTCTTTAGAGCTTTCGAATGCTCGACCGATTTTTCAATTCCGATTATAAAATATGTAGACCGCGTAATTGATCGTCTCTTTGCCCTTTTAATATCGAAAATGTGTTCTGTTTTCGATGAAAAACACTGACTTCATTAGGAAAATTGTAGAAATGAACCCTTTTATCTTTTCATTAGTGCGTCTTGTTGATTGGAGTATTTGTATTTGATTATTGTATTAAAAATGTGATTGAAAATTTATAAATTAATTTCCACTAGAAATATATGTGTTCATTGTTTAAATTTGAGAAAAAAGTTTGTTAAGTTCGACAAAAATAACTTTATGAAAGTGACTTATAAGATAGTTCGAATGTTTTAAAAAGTCTTTAAACAGATAAAATATAATAATATATTTAAAAAAATACTATTTTATGAACATTGTCTATTATGAACTATTTTATTGAATGATTATCCAAGATAATTTTTAAACTCTTACGAAGATTATTAAATAATTTTTTTACTACACATATAAAATTAATCAAAAATAATGAATCTTCAAACACAATTATGACCCAAAAATTTCAAATTAAATAATAAAATTATACCAAAAAATTCACATCATCCATTTAAAACAACTGAAAATTAATCAGACACGAAAAATTCAACTTTAACCCTCCCAAAATCAATTAAAAATTTCCTGCCATACACAAAAGAGTCCAACACATGAAGCAACGATTATTTATATTAAATTTCCGAAAATTAAATTAGATCCGAAAGTTCATCGGATCGCAATAATTTGATCCAATTACAATTTCGCAATATAATGTGATTAATAAGTTTGCGTTCAATCGCAAGAATGCCCGAATTAAAATTTCCATTGTTTATTCGAAAGTTTCGCAGCGGCCGCTCTAAGAGATTAATGAAGGCTCTCGCGGGTGAAAAATTAACATTTTCGCTACAACGATATAAATTGCACCAATTTACAATATTAATATCGATATTATTTTTTTGGAGCTTATTGAAAATATTGGTTGATTTTAGAAAGCGCCTAAAGCAGTGACTGGCAACTTTAATACTAACTATGTCATTTAGTTAATCACGAAAACATTTTTAGTTATTATATAATGAAATATCTGCTGAAATTTATATGATATAATACTTAAAATAATCATTGTGAAAAAAATAATATTAAACTATTTTTCTAATCAAATATTAATTAAAAAAATCTTTATAATTGATTGTCGATAAATAGTATGTATTAATACTGATTGTGAGATCCAATTTTAGACGTTCAATGTAAATGTTGTGCTTAATATTTTCATTAAATTTTATTTTTAAATTTTTGACTTATCATATGAAATTTTGAAAATTGAAACAATTTATCCATTACTTCAAAAGGTTGCCGATCACTGGCTAAGAGTATCAGTTAATTTATGTAGAGAGCTCGTAGCGAATTGTTTCGCTCTCATAAAAAAAATCGTTTGCTTTTATTTTAATTATTTTCAGCGTTTTGAAAATTTACTTTCATAATATTATTTTCTACGAATTTTTCAACAATATTATCTCTCAAAATTTTTTTTATAATTATTATATGTTTTTAATTAACGATGCAGAATAATTAATTTCAAATATGCTATTCAGGCGATGAATTTCAAATATGTTCCTAATATGGCAATATTTATCAATTGAAATATCCCCTATATATAATAGCGGATTCTGTCTGTCTGTCACGTTGACGCTCGCGAATTATTTTTTTTTTTCCTTTTTTCAAACGAACGACCCGAACTGCGACTTTTAAATGATGATGATGATGATTTTATTAATTAAATATTAAATATTCAAATCGGGTACACATTTCGAGTTC
>JAOXNN020000028.1:946632-965575 GCA_028571205.2 Hydropsyche betteni | reverse complement strand
TACGATTTGACAGCTTGAAATTCAGTCCATCTATCGAGCACTTGCGATACTATTTTAAATGACAAACTGTTGGTTTTTGAGCGCTACATTGGCGTCCGTCTGTTGTATTAGCACCATTTTTTTGTGATAAATGAAATAGGTGCGCTTGAATATTAAACATTTAAATTTTTTACTGTCGGTTTATTTTGCTAAGAACTTTTCGGTTGATCTAATAGAATCTTAGGGTAAGGTCTCATAGTATACATTGGTATTTTATTTTAGAAAAATTTATTCGTATTATGGGGTCTCGCCCTTATTTTCGGGTTCAGTAATGTGTAGGAATGAAAATTGTGGAAAATTATGCATGTGGTGTTTCTGAAAAACTGAAAAGGCTGGGAAAATTGAAGCTAAATTGAACTAGCTGCTGAAAACGGAACACGCTCTCAAAACAAAAAAGGGGAAAAATGAAAATCGAATCAACGCGAAAAATTGCTATAATTTTCTCCGACATTAGCGTTTCAGAATGGGGAAAGAAATCGAATTTTTTTTTTTTACAGAATCTCCAAACGGAAAATCTCGACGTTTTCCAAATACAAAATTGCACATACAGCGATATTCAAACTTTCATATCTTGATTCTTTAAATTATATATAAATTTAAAATAATACGTATAAATAATGCTAATTTTTCAACACAAACTGTTTATTCTTTTTCCTTTCAATTTGCTTCAAGCACAACGATAGCAACTTTTAATTTTTTTAAATTGATATTTTACTTGATAGCGATAAAAAATACTTGCCCAATATTTTTTAAACTTATATAAAATCATTTATTTCGATATTTATATATGTATATCTTTTTTTTTATTTAAAAGTAGAAAACTTCCAATTTTTTCAATTGATTCGTATTGAAGAATATGAACATGTATGAAAATAATCATATTTTTTGTTTTAATATATAAAAATACGCCATTAAGTAATATGGTACTTATGCGAGTAATACTAAGTGATATTAATATAAATATTTTACATACTAAAATGATTATTTTTTTAATTTTTAATATAAATATTTTAGTTTGCACATAAAAAAATTTGATTTTTTTTTTGTTTTATCATTAACTTTAGTTATTCTGAAATTATTTTAAAGCCTATACACAATTAAAAAGTTCATTTAAAAAAACCCAATATCTGAAAACCTATCTGAAAATTGATTTAAATCCGACATGTGTTCTTCGACGACCCGTAACGAAACCGTTCGAATTCAACAAACGTCCGAAAATCTTTCACCCTCGGAAAAAAAAATCACTTAAATTTCGCTCACGTCTTATGCCCTTTTCGCGGCCAGAAAAATACGGACAGATGAATGAAAAAATACATTTCATATATCACGCATTACATAAATACCGGGTCCCGGAATGAAATAAATAAATACGCGTGAAATATAGGCCGGCCCGCCACTGGTGGGAAACTTTCTGGATCTTTCCGATCCGAAAATTATTTATGAGTGGACTCGGGGGGTGGAGCCCTTTGAGAACCCTTCGGTACGCTTTTATCGCATTATGTGCCCCTTGTATAGTTTTTTTTTAATAATATTTATGTATTTTTTGCGAGGTTCTGTAAATAAATAGAGGAGCTATGATGTTGTGGATATCTGTGAGATTTTGTGGTTTTTTTGGTATCTAATCATTGATATTATTTCAAAGTATATAGGCCCGATGTTAATAGCATTATATATAAAAAAATAAAATATATGCAAAAATATTTTATAACCGTTCCGTTGCGGAAAGGCAATGCTTGTTTGTTTTATATATAGGATAATGTATAGGCCCGATGTTGATAACATCGGCTGTGAATTTATAACCTTACTATTGCGTAATAAAATAAAAATTACAAATATTATAGCCTTTATTATAATGATAATAAAGACTAAATTTGAAGGTCACGATTTTCGAGCTTGAGAATGAAGTAAATAGTGATTATAGTCGTTATTTTAACGGGCATACAGGCTAAATTGGAATGGATAAGCCAGAAGTAATATCTGCTATCCGATGCTCGATCTCGATTTGAATATATTTAATATTTAATTATTAAAACCAGTTCAATTATTATTGTCAATATACGACATATAGGCAAAGCCAGAGGCAGTAGGTAAGAAGCATCATATTATAAACGTTAACTGTATACGCATAAAGACCACATTCGCGAAAAAGTCGCGAGCGTCATCGAACAGGTATACAGACGGACAGACAGACACACACACACAGAAATCTGCTATTATATATAGGAGATGGGGGAAAGTATTTTAACTCCAAACTCAACTTTATATAAATCTAACTTTTTCAATGAAATCGATAAAATTTTCATTGAACATCATGAAGATAGTCTAAAAGATATTTTCCGATGAATGAATGTGGAATGTAAAAACTATAATAAAAAAAGGCAAAAAATAAAATGGTCAGAATTTCAATCAAAACGGTCAGAATATAATGAAAAATTGTCAGAACAAAATAATAAATGGTCAGAATTTAATAACGAAACGGTCAGAATAGGTTATGTTAGGTTAGGGTCCTTAATATTATTCTGACCGTTTAACATAAATTTTGACAAACCCAGTTGAAATTATTACTATTCAATATTTAATCTGACCTTTTTGATAAAAATTGTGAACAAAATTTTTTGACCAAAACATGATTAAAATTCTGACCGATATCAAATAAATTCTGATAAATGGGATAAAAATTCTGACCATTAAAATAGTAACCTAAAAAAAAATCATAAATGATCGAAATATATTATAAAAATAAAATAAGTCATGCAATTAATTTAAATATTGAATACGATGAGGTAAACCTGCCCCAGACGCAATTCAATCGGAATTTTTTCGATTCAAGTTGAACTTTTTTTAATTTGTACCGACTGCAGGAAAATACTGCAGAGGCTTTTGAAAATGGAAAAAAGGAAGCGGCCTTTTGTAGATTCAGAAGACTTTTAATACATAACCAAAATATCTCTGTGTTATCATGCAGTTGAATGTACAGAGAGTTATTAATAAATGAGGGGTGCAGATTCAAAAATCGCTAGGTGTATTTTTTTTTTAATTTTTGAAAACTTGCATATGTTTTATTGGAATTCTAATTGATTTTTATTTATTCAAAACGAATTTTTCATTTGTTTTATAATTAAAATAAAAGTTAACTTCAATAATTTTTATGAGAGTACTTTCTATATCTATTAGACAATTACTGAAAACTGTCCGTGTTTGAATATTTAATAGTTTTTAGATCAGTTTTTTTGAATATATGTAAACTTACCGTATTTCCAGTACTTCTATACATAAAATTTATTAAAAAAATTAACTAAATAGTTAAAAACGAGATTCTTTTTTAACGTTAAATAAATATATATTTTATTGATTTTGATGAAACTTGATTTTCTTTTTCTTTCTAGACAACCCTCAAAGTTAAAATATGATAAAGCTTAACAAAACTTAAATTGGACTTGAACTTGATAAAACTTTATAGTATAAATCTTATCATAAATTTAGTTTCTCTTTCCTAAAATTCCAAGCTGAATGGATTGGCGGCTTTCGAAACTAGACGCCTCATGCATCGTACAAGAGACGTATAGAAATCCAAGTGTAACCAATAGCAAAGTCAAGAGTCGATCTATATCCAGAAAAAGGAGGCTTTCCGATAAAAGCCTTCTATTCTCGGATATTAAGAAGCGACTCATCACATTCTCGTTTTTCATGTTCGCTTTGTCGGAAAATTGCCACGTCTCGATTATTTTCGTATTTTTTTCCGTCCTCGTTTCGATACTTCCTCGTGGTCTTGTTTATTTTCAAATGTACGGGAAAATATACGCATTTGAAGATATTCTGAAATTTTTATTATAATAGTTTGTAGTTTTTTTTTTGTTTTGTTACGTTTGAATGAGTTTTGTGAAATTTCAATATTGTTAAGAAAACATGTTTTTATATATTATCTTGAAAAAAACAAGTGAAAATGATGGAGTTTTCAACTCATATATACTGAATAGTTATAAAATGTATACAGTATAGTTAGTAACATCAAATATAATGTACTTGTAAATTTGTATCAATTAAATATTGTAACTAGATGCATTATTCTCATGCGGGTTACTAACGATGCCAATATTGACATTTCATATTATGTATTAAATTTCAAGACGACTTTAACACCATACACGTCGTTAACAATCCAAATATTTACATATTAAAAAATATTCATAATTTTTTTTTTCGTTTCATAAAAAAAAATTAAAAAACATTTTTCACTATCGTTTAGTCAAAAATAGTTATTAAATTTTGTTGCAAATGCATAACTCATATTATTTTTTTATGAATATTTACAAAAAAAAAAACAATAACTATGAAAAGTATTGTCTTAAAAAACATGATGCTTTTTTATTAATAAAAAAATAATATTATAAAAAAATTCGTACATATAATAATGTCACATAAAAATACCATACAAATTTTTATTGAAATCACTTACAAATAAAAAAAAACAATTATACACAAATACCCATAAAAAAAACTTTCGAACAACCTTGAACGGCCAAAGGAGTGCAAGCAGCGACCATGAACTCGTTACCCCCCCCCTCCCGCTCGGACCATCACCTAGCCGGCATTAAAAAGAAAATTATCGGCCATAACCGGGCCCAACAAGGGCCAATTCGCATAAAAAATTATGCGCCGTGGCGCCGTTACGCGCCCCTGACTTCCTGACCCTCCCCGCCTCACACCCCCTCGCCCATCCCCGCCCTGACCCCAATTGTCCCCTCGTCTCGTCTTTATCTGTCTGTCTCTTTCTGACGTTAACCCTTTGCGGGTGTCAAATGAAGTTCTTGTCGCTGCGTTTTGATCTTGCAAAGGGTTAATTTTGTTTTTATTTTAAAAAAAGTAAAATACGTATTGTTTCCAATAAAAAATTGTTTCGACTAATGATTTTCATAAAATTTTAACATAAACATTAATTTTACGATATCATAATAGAAAACAATAATGACTTATTTTCAATATGTTTATTTTTATTGGAATAGCCTGTTCAAAATGGAATAATATAAATGTTAGGTCAAGGGTTAAGATTCCGTTTCGATTTCGCGTAGGCGAAAATTCGTTTATTTCCGAATTTCCCGCCCGAGGGTTATGCTCGACGAACGATCGGTTTCGACGCTCTTTCCCGTTTTATTTTTCGAAAAATAAACGACGTAAAATGTCGGATCGCATGGCACGATTGGTTTTTATTTTATTTTTTCCCCTTTTTGGGATATTGCTTTTTGTGCAATTTTTGAAATAGAAAAAAAATAGATTTTATTACCTTTTTTTTAAATTTCAAAGCATTTTACGAAATCAATTTTTTTATTATTTTTAAAAGATTTTTTTTATAAATGTCAAATTATAATAAACATTTCAAAAAAAAATTAAATTTATAGTTATGTACTTTAAAACATTTTAAAAACTATTTTTAAATATTTAAATTTTATAAAATATTTTAAAATAAGCATACATCGAAATGACGTAATTCCTTTTATTTTATTAGATTTATTATAAAATATATATTTAATTAAACATACGAAATATTTGGGCTCAATCAAATGGGGGAACATATTAAATATCATCATATTAACATACGAAATACATCATATTACATAAGAATAAAATGAATAAATAGTGCTAAGCAACATTTGTCACATTTGGAGATATTAAGAAAAACAATTTACATGCATTTAGATGCAAATAAAACTAGAAGTAACCCGACATAGTATTGTCATCTTCTAAGAGAATGTGGAGATATTTATCAATTTCTTTAGTAAAAGTACTATTTCAATAAAAGAAACTCAATTTTATAATTTTGGCGCTTAGCACTATTTTCTACCGATCCCCTCAAATGTACTACACGCAACAAACATGCATATATAAACAATAAAAAACGCTAAAAACCAAACATCCATTTCATCAAATCGTTAGATTTCAACTACCGAATTTCAACGGTTGGCCGCCACTGGATCCCGAAGTCCCCAACCAGTGGGACGGGAGGCGTCCTTTACGGTCGAAGGGACTATCTCGATTTGCGGGCAATGCGCGTCCCATAACCCATGGGAATATTCGAAAAGGACACGACCCCGCGTATGGGGGCTTAAATTTTCGAAATTTAGGTGTCAAACCGTAGTGTCGAGATTATCTTCGAGTTTCGAAGTTTGCGCGTTCGTGATTGGTGATTGTGTGGTTTTTTTTATGGGGTTATGTTGCTTTTTTATGTGTGATAATTTTTTATTAATTGCTTAAATATTTCGATGTAATTTTTTGTTGAGAATACTGGAAAATTTAAGAACTGAGTTTTGATCTGTTAACAAAGTATCAATTTTTCGAAGTAAGAAATTTTTTATACCAAAAATTTTTTTTTAATAAAAATTATCAAAAAAATGAGAAATTTTTAATACCAAAGAGTTACTCTTTAAAGCACGGTGGTGTAAAAAATGTCTTACTTCGAAAAATTTTAATAAATTGAATAACAGAGTTTTACGTCGGACAGTTTCACCAATGTATAAAATATAGTTTTATATTCTTGAAATCTTAGTTGTAAATTCGTCAGCACATTTATAATTAATTAAAAAATAATTATTTTTTGATTAATATTATGTAATTTTACTTGTTTGGTAATCAAAATGATTCTTCTTAGCTAAATTTTATTGGGATAAAATTTTTGCACAACTATAGCTTTTTTCATCTTAAATCTTATGCCTCCAAGTATGAATAGTTTATTTAAAAATATGTACATTTTCGAAAAATTTCAATATTTCAAACATTCTACATACTTTGAATATACAAGTTTTCAATAACGACTCAAGCAATATGAAAAAAATATCCAACTTTTAAAAAACTCTATATATCGTGCCGAAATAAAACTGAAATATTTCATCAGATTAATCCTCCACGAGAATACCACAACTTTCAATAACATCCAAAACCAAAAATAAATAAAATAAAAGGAAACTCGAACGAGATGCGATATCGAATATCTCTCGTAAACATGTCGATTCGCATTGAACGTTATGCAAAATTTATTTTGGCGCGAAAATACGTTTTCGAATTTCACTAGCGTGCGGCTGAAAAATTTCATATCCCTTTTTTAATATAATAATAACGAAAACGTTTTAGTGAGAATATAAAAAAAAATCACACACATACAAACAAAAAAATATTATATGAACCGAACTGCTAACCGACAGCATGTTTTCAGCTGAAAAACCGAAGCGATACTTCGACATAGCGTTTATTGCGAAAGCACGAAAAACAAAAATATAAAACACGCGGACATTGAAGCTTTTCAGTACGTTGCGTAACAATACAAAACTAGTACTACTGAATCACTAGCGCATCGTCGACCCGCCCCTGTTTTTTCAGCGGTGAAGCGTTTTTTTTCAGTTTTATTTCTGCAGCGCTTCGAAATTGAAAAATAAAATTGCAAACTGCGCATATTGCGCGTCCGCACGATTTATGTACGGCCGAGTGTTTTTCACTCGATTTATGTATACCATATTATGTATGTTGTTCAAGTTTTTGAATATAAAGAATTTTTTATAATTTAGCGCATTTTTTTAATATTTAAAACAAAAAAAAATATAATTTTTTTAAAGAATTTATCTGAAAAAATGCAAAATTCATATCCAAATCACGGAATTTACCGTGTTTCCCCCCGAATAGTGAATCCATACGACATCCAACAAATTCAAAATCAGCTTTATACTTTTTCATGCTATTATATAATATTATGCTATTATATAATACAATATAACGGGGGACGTTATCTGAACGCATTCGAAGCGCAATAAAATGCATTGTATCCTCAGTATCGAGTTTATTGCACGTCCGTTAAATTTATATAAATGCAGTACTGAAAAATTGCCAATTTTGCTGTCATCTGAAAGCTTTTCGGTCCATTTTATTCGCTCGATCTGAATTTTTCGCATGAAAAATAATAATATATGAAATTTACATTATATATCATTGAATCGTTATGTATAATATGAACGTTTATATCGACAAAAAAGAGTAGCCTAGATTTAAGTTAACAGGAATTTCCTTTTTTTATGTTTATAATAAATAAAGAAATATAATATTCCCATGAAATAAATGAAAGATATTTCGCTGTAAAATATTATATTATATTATTCTATATCTGTTATATTTAATTTACTATTACATTTACCCTCGTAATCCGACATTATGTCGCCAAAATTTTGAACTCATAAATTGACTATATACTATTATTATTGCCAATTATAATATTATATGTGCTATAAATATCATTTTATACCACATAATTACTTGAATTCGTTCAAATTCACACACTTATCATTAAATGAATAATATTTTATTACGAAATATCTTTCGTTCATTTTATGAGAATTTTATACGTGTTGACTTTGTTTATTATTAACATACAAAACTAACTTCTTTAATTTAATAAATTACAACCATTTTTTTTTAATTGTCATTTACGCCAATTCATATATTTTACAACAAACTCTAACGTTTTTCATGTTTCGTTATACGTGAAAGTTGCGTAATCAATATTCAGTTCTAAAAGAACTGGTTCACTTAAACTTAATCCAAAATTTTAATTATTTCTTATAAATTTGATATATCTAGAACATCATAAAATAAAAATAAGTTAATTACAGGTTAACAAAATTTTCATTTATCGAAAAACTTTAAATATATCTAAACAAATATACATAAAAATACGCCAGTTGTCGATATTTAATAATTCTATAAAAATCTATGATATCTTACATAGATAAATGGTATTTAAAATATCTATGTAACATAAGTCTATATAAATCTATTTACTTTTAAAAGAAGTTCTATTAATCAATTTCATACAATATTTTCGTGAAACTCACAATTTTTTTTATTGTTTCAGGTAAATTTTTCAACATTCGGTTGGTAAGTTTCAGGAAAACTCGATACGGGCATCAATGGAGGCTTTTTCAAAACTCAAAATCGCTCTTGCTCCTTTTATAATGCTCACTTCCCTAGATGGACGATCCTTTGAAAGTGTTCATCTTCCGGCACCGGGCTCTTGCTAATTAACCCTCAAAAGGGCTCGAGCAAAACCCGTTTAATATCCCATAAAATTTTCTATTACGTTTTATTATCAAAAGCGAGCGATTCATCGACGTCTCGGTTAATTACGTCGAAGTAATAACATGCCGATGATTTTTTTTTTACCGATACTTGTCTTTGAATTTTCTCGATGATATTTTTTTATAATTATTAACATTGAAAAATAAATTTATGTATTTAGATTTTTATTTAAAAAAATTTAATAAAAATATCGAGTTTATCTTCGATCAAATATAATGAATCGAAAAAATTTCTAAATTAACATATAAATACATATATTTTTTTAATTTAATAAAAAAAATACGATGACGTATCAACGAAAAAACCTTTTAGGCCTGATACGTTAGATGAATGACATTTAATAAGTCATGGTCGATTTTTTCGAACTTTTCAATAGCCTAAGTGAAAAAACTTCATTGAATTTCAGAATTTCTGTCGCTTTTTGGATTTTTATTTCATTTTTTTTTTTTTTTTTGCAAAGTGGAGTGGTGCGAAACAAAAGGCACGTGTCGTTAATCAAACGTCAATTGGTACGCGCAATAAACGTGACTTTATAATGGTTTCATATTTTATTTTCAGTGTATTTTCAAAATAAATCCCCCAAACTAGTAGAATTTATCAAAGGGACAATTTAACGGATTTTTTTGCATTACAAAAAGACACAATAAAATATTGATGACGTTTATTGTGTAACAAGTATACTTTACGTTTTGAAAAATCGTTTATAATAAAGAACGGAGTTTAAGAGTTTATTTAATAAATAGAACTTGAAATATTAACTAATATTTTCTTTAGATTAAGAGTTTTTTTATGAGATTTACGTTATGTTAGAAATAAGTCATCATTGTAATTTCGAAAAATAATTTAAAGTTTAACATGAAATTATAACGTAATCAAAAATTAGTACTTAAAATAGTAAAATTTTGCTTTTATTGTATTTCCTAAGAAAGATGATGATAATAATAATAATAATAATAAAATAAAATTAAAACATGATATAAATAATTTACCGAAGATCCACATTGAAACCTTTTACCGGTTTTACACTCCAAATAGAAAAATTTAAACCTCAAATTTGATGTTTTTCGTTTCAAATTGGAAGTTTTCACAATTTTTACAGTCCAAATTCATTTAAGTTAATTTATTTTGATCGGTCATAAATAAACATCGGTGCAAGGTTTGGTCAGGTTTTTCGGCAATTTTATTTGTTTTGATTGAAGTTTTGATTTGGATTAGATTAGATCAGTTCAGGTCAAATATACATGATCTGTGATACATACAAATAAATTTTTTGACTAAAAAGCATGCAATCACGAAAATTTCACTAAAAAAATCGAACGAACAAAATCGACAAACACACGCGGAAATTTCAAATCTAAAACAAACCCAAACAACTACGCCCGAACGGAACCCGAGTGCAAAACTGCCAGTTCCCAAAACTTCTAAAGCCTCGTCTACACCACTTCACCGTAACAATTCGCGGTGCATGCGAACTTGCATTTGTCACGCGCAAACACGACAACCGGGAAGACACGTCACGGTTGCGCGAGTTCGCAAATTTGAACGCCAATCCTAGTCCTGCCCTGGAATGGGGGTCTTTGTTGTAATATATCGTAATTCGGGGTTTGTGTCGTGATTAGGGTGGACTTGTAGAATGTATGGATATTTGTGATTGGAACTAATCGAGTGTGTTTACGAAATATGGACTGTTGAAAAAATCGAGGTTGATATTCAAAATTTTAAGGAAAATGTTTTATTGCTGTTGAGTATTATACTTATACGAGAATGCATCATTTTAAATCGTTATTTATGATTTCGAATGAAACAAGAAGCAGACGTATTCCAAAGATATATTGAAAAAGTTTATGTCTGAAACACTAAAAGAATCAATAAAAGTTCTATATATATTATATGTATAGCGTATTTCAATAAGGACGCTCAATTTTAAATTTTACAGTATATAATTTGCACATACTGTTCAACGATATAAACTTCCATGGTGATTTGCCGTACACTGTTAAATAATTGACAGCAAATTTGACAGATATCACTTAAACAACACGGCTGCTATAATCTAACAAATATCGAGCGTCTCTATTGAAAGACCCTATATATACATATATTATTCATTATTACAAAAACTTTTACTAATTTTAAGTAATTTTTCAAAATTATTCAAACCCTTTCTTTTAATTAACTTACATATGAAACAAAAATAAAAACCCTTAATTTCATTTTATCATTATCTCACTAGTAAACTTCAAATGCTATAATTTTTAAACTCTAAATTCAACAATCGAAAAGTTTTTTTTTATATTAAGACCGTTATAATAGTAATCAATGAAATACATACATATAAATTTCATCAATCACTAAAAATTTTAATATGAAGTGTAAAACCAATTAAAACTTCAAACCATTACTTTTATAACGATCGATATCATAAATAAATCTTCAATATTTATCAAATTGAGTATATTTAAAATTATATTTTATTTTAAACAAATTTTCAATAATAACATTCATTCATTGACATTCAATGACTACCCACTAGCATGCTAATAACAAAAAAGCCATTTTTAACGACGTCTATTGTGAATTTTGAATCTGTACCCTTCAAATAAACTATACCACTAAAGCTCCCCACGCTTCAGTTATACGCCTTCATCAAAGGTAACGGGTTTAATTCGATTTTGGAAACACTAAGTACTCGATAAGTAGGGACTAATTGAATTTAGGCGGAAATTTGTTGAAAATAATAAAGGCCGACGGCCACCGTGATCTGTATTCTTCATTTTTAATTTATAAAATTTAATATTTTATGTACGAAAATTGTTAATTTGAAATATCAAAATTTATATATGCAAAAAAGTCTATAGATTTCTATTTGATTACAGAAGCGAAGTTTGTTTTATGAAAAAGTTAAATTTGAGGTTTTTTTGTATTAGTTGTGAGGTGAAAATATTTTTAACAATTTTTCAGGTGATTATTATATAATGTAGGTCGTTTTATATGCATTTATTTGAAAATTTAACGCTGAAAACCGCTCGCGTGCTTTTAATAGTTCCGCGAGCAATTTCCCTTGTTGGGGAAACGTTCTCCGCTCCAAATGAAAATTGCTTCATTTTACTTATTTTACACACATTTTGCATATAACGATTTCCATCGAGTTATCTTAGTTCAAAGTTGATTTGCATTATGTATTTTTTTCTGTGCACAAAATGGTAATTCATTCTCGTTCGAAAATTATATTTTGCGTATTTTGTTCGTATAATATGATTAATAATTTTATAAACTTTGTTTATACAATATACTTTGATATAACAAACGTTATTATGAAACTTTATCAATTTATTCTATAACAAATATGTCATATAGTTTTTTAACATTTTACATGAAAATAAATCCAATTTGAAATCGTGAAGGCTATAAAAAAACGTTTGTAAAAATATTCACTGAAAATATGTTTACTGAAAATATTATATATTAAAGTTAAAGACTTTTTGTGAAAATAATTAATTTTTCTATCATACTACTTATTTTTTATAATCACTGTTCAATTCTAAAATTTAGATATATTTTTTGTATTATTCAATATCTTTTTTACTCGAATTCAATTAATAAACATTGAACGACACTTTTATTAATTGAAATTTAAATATAATACTTAAATATCAATTTTATCAAATATTTAATTTAAAATATATATCTCAATAATTCAATAAGCACAAATGTATTATATAACACTTTTTTTCTTTAACAACGAACTTCAAAGTAAGAATAAAAGTTAAAAAAAAAAAATAGGGTGAGCTCTCATACAGTGTATTACAATTTCATATGAATTTCGTTGAATGATAGATGTAGACAAGATATATTTTTTTTAAAACTATAATATTTTTATATTATCAAAAAGATAAAACTATAATATATGTTGAACATAAGAGTGAGCGTAATCGTAAGCGTGAACGTAATGGTAAGCGTAATCGTAATCTTGAGCGTAATAGTAATCGTGAGCATAATCACAAGCGTGAGCGTAATCGTAAGCGTGAGCGTAATCGTAAGCATGAGCGTAATCGTAAGCGTGAACGTAATCGTAAACGTGAGCGTAAGCGTGAGCGTAATCGTAAACGTGAGCGTAATCGTAAGCGTGAGCGTAATCGTAAGCGTAATCGCAAGCGTGAGCGTAAACGTGTTTGATGAGCCAAGGAAGATATTTCAAAAGTGAGTGAAATAAAAATATACACATATTATTTCAATCTCACTTTTATTTTAACCCATAAATCACCTTCACAATTACCATGAAAAACCATCTAAAAAAAAAAACTTCAAAATTTAAAAAATCAACATCACACAATAATACCACCGACTTAACCCATTACCTCCCACTGTACTCACATGAGTACACGACAAAAAAAAACAAACTGACAATAATGACGGTTATCAATTCATTCCCGCCATATTGACTGTTTCCGTAGAGTAATAGTACCATCTATAGTTGAAACGAGTAACTACTTCCAGGATAATCATCATAGGAAAACACGAAATCACGCCTTTAACAAGCGTAACCATGTGATTACCGTGGGCGGTAATGGGTTTTAAAAATCACATTAAAAAAAATCAATCAAAATAACAACCCGGCCATGCCCGTCGATTTGCCCCGCCCGGGCCAAATTTCGATACGCCACGATTAGTATGCGGAACGCACGCACGGCGGCGCTATCGTCGGCGTCCATATAATAATTCGGGCGCCGCTTATCTGCCGGCTCTGAAAGGGTTAAAACGCCACCCTTATCGCTGATTTAGTGCGACAGGGTTAAGGGGGCGTTTACACGTCCGCGGAAAAAGCTCGCGGCGCGTAAATCTCGCGGTTATGGCCGAATTTATATCGACGGCGATCGCATGAGGTCCTAGAGCCTATGCTTGATCACGAAGGAATATTGATTTTGTTTTTGTTTTTTAAAAAATGTGTGTGATTGATAGGTTTTTTTTAAGTGGGAGTTAGTATGGATTGAAAATTAATTTTGAAAAAAAATTTTTAGGTTAAGGTGACAATTGGCTTAAGATAGTATTTGTAGGAAAAACTTAATTATTAAACTTGTACTTAAGTATTCAAGTGGGAAAAGCTGTTTAAATGTAATCTACTGAGTCCATATTAAACAAGGGATTGGTGCAGGACAATCCGCGTATGAAAGGTCAGAAATGATCATTGGCAACCTTTGTGTGACCCGCGGGTCATCGATTGACCCATTTGACAATTTGAAGTGAACCACTTGAATTGACTCTTTAAGGCAGTTGTTTTTTTATAAATACCAAAAAAATTTTTTCTATATCTTTTGCAAATATGGAAAAAAAATTACAAAAAAAATCTTGTTCCAAGAGAAAAGACGAAAAAGTATGGAGGTCTCGAAATATTATATATGACAAATTAGTTTGAAAAACTTATTGCTCTTTCAATAATTCCCAAAAAAAAAACGTTTTTTTATTTTTTATTTCCTATTTGTTGGTTCAAAATCACTTTCATTGTCATCACATGAAATAATGAATCCTTTTAAATTTTGGGAACACTATGTAATCATGTGCAGTTTTTATTTAAGAATTTCATGATCAATGATAGTTTTTTTTCTTATTTTTTGCTAAAAAATTCAGAATACAAACACATCATCAAAAAAACAAAGATCTTTTTGGACCATGTTAAAGTGAAACCGGTTAAAACGAGTACCACATAAACTAAGAGATAGGTGTATTGTTTTTGTTCAATCGTGAAACAATAATTATCGAACACTATCCTTCGTAATAATATATATATTTAATTTCAATAGATCATCGTTTGTTCTGGTTGAGGCGAAAGATATTTTCCACCGAGGTGATCTAAAAATAACACTGTTCACAGTGAAAATGAGAAAATAGAGTTTGGACATTATAGAATTATTAATATCATCTGTATTTTACTTAGAATGGTGAAAATTTAGTACCAAAACAGAAATGGAAAAACTTTTCATTATAAAAGTCCACATTTAATTCGATTAGGCGTGCTTAAAAATTCTGAAAGATCTTTAAAAGCATCTTCCCCTTCTGTCATAAGATTTCAAAAATTTCCTCTTGACATTCGCTTTCGTAAATAAATCTGAAAAATTAGTCCTTCACCATTAAAAACAAAATCGCTTCGTAAGACTGTAATTAGTCACAAACTCGAGATTTTTATTCGATATAAAATCACACAATTTTCCTATTATAAAATATTCAATATTATTCGTGGGTATTTATATAATTTAATCATACGAATTTTTCACGTACGAAATTAAATTTCCCGCCCCTTTTCTTTACAAATATTGAGCAAACAAATCACAGCGATTAGTCCTGAAATTATGTTTGCGTATTATATACTTTTTTTTAATTAAGCAACCGGAAAAGTTAATTTGCATTTTTTACAGCCGCTAAAGCTCGTTTTCATGAAAGCTTGCACGTTTCAAAATGCACGACTGTATCTGACGTCTGACACGTGACAGTTTACTCGCGCGTCCAAAAAACCGCACTGCTAAAAAATGCATTTTTAATTAAAAAAATGCATAGTAAATAATCTTTTTTTAAATATATATATTTTTATTGGTTAGTCAAATTGTTTTTATAAAGATTATTACCGTATAATTCTTATTTGATATTTTTTTTAGTATATCTAAAGTTACTATAATAAAAAAACTACTAGTTTTAAGTTTTGCTTGTTACTCATAAGACATGAGTATATAAAGATACAGCCTATTTTAAAATAAGACGAGTAGACCTATTTTATATCATATTCTTAAAATTCTTAAAAATTTTGAATTTCAAAAATAATCAATCGTTTATTTTTTTAATGTACTATTTGTCACTTAACTTTGCGTATTAAAATTAATTTTATTATTATAATTATTATTTTTTAAATTAATATAATCGTTTTATTTTTCTCTCGAGGAGTTGAATGTCGAAAAATTATTTCCGCTAAATAATTTCCGAACAACGATACCTAATTAAGACCTTTCAGTGATCACCCTATTTGTCACTTAACCTTAATTGTCACTTCGACTGAACGAAATCGCTAGAAATTGATGATATATTTTTTTTTGTATTTAATGCTATGGAAAGAGAAAATCTCAAAGAGTCTAAATAAAAAAAATCATTCCATTCCGAATAGTTTCAACCAGTGGTCGGCAAACTACTACCCGTGGGTAATTGCACTACCCACTACGAAGTTTTGAGTTTCCCATCAAAAAAATATGATATTTTAAAGTAAAGATATGATATTTAAAATTAAAATAATGTATCATATTTTCTTTGTAGGCAACTCAAAACGTCGTAGTGGGCAGTTCAATTACTCGCGGGGAGCAATCTATTAACATCGGGCCTATATACTAGTAAAATTATAATATCTAAACTAAAACATTTGTATAATATCATAATACTTTTTCAATCTTACTTTTTTAATACTTTTTTCTAATTGGATCATTTTTTATCCATATTGATTACGTACAAAGCTCAATATGACCAACATGAATTTTACTTTTGACTCATTCGACGCCTAAATATTTTTTTAATCAATTTTTCACACAATAAGAACCAATCAATACCAAAACTAAAAATGCTGTTAAAACCCACACACGAACATCGCATTTTCGACAGAAGACAATTCCCGCACTTCCAACACCCGCCAAATCCAATCGGGATCAAATCGAGCGCCCAGTTCAAACAGGACAAAAGCCGAAAACACTCCCGGAACACCCGGTATACACAAAAGGAGTCGCGGACCCCTTTGTCGCAGTGTATATTTGATTTTTGACAACGCGTCCCCTCTTTCGGCAACCGCATCACGTATTTGATGAACCGGTATGTATGTGGGGGGAAACGCGCACAGTTCCGGACTTCGGTTGATTTTTTTTTATATTTTCGCATTCGGTCGTTTATTGGATGGAATTGATGTTTTGAATTGTGTTGTGATGATTTATAACATTTTAATATGGTAAAGATTGATATCGATTGATATTGATTGGTTTATCGGTTTAGTAATGAAAACTATTGTGGTAGAGAATCGAAAGGTTAGTATTGATTTCATTTTTGATTTGAATCGTTTTATCAATTGATTCGGTGACTTTACTTTTATGAATGTGAATAGCCATACGTATTTCCGTAATCAGGAAAATGATTTTTAAATAACTATGGAAATTAAAATATCTCAATATTACTTTGAAAAATTTTAAAGTTTTTAAATTTTGAATTCAAAGTTGTACGCTTCAAATTGAATGTTTTACACTTCTAATTAGACATTTTACAATTGACATTGAACTATAATAATTTATTTGTATTATTTTTTAGAAAAATATAATAGAATCAATTTTGTAATCTGATTTTAGTATTAACTCAACATTTCGAAAGTTATCGTTTAAGAATATAAGTCATTTTTGAACCAAAAATTAACGAAAAATTCAAAAAAAATCCTTACATAACCATAAGTATCCAATTACACATTTAACAGTTTTTACATTTCAAATCAGACTATAGGAAAGTATATTATTAAGACTATTGTCATAGTAACCAATAAAACTTATCACTATGAACTCTCATTCATTTGTTGAATTTAAAGCATGAAAAAATCCAATTTGAGGTTTAAAACGGTGAATTTGAAGTATAAAACGTTGAATCTGAACTGTAAAATATTGAATTTGTAATGCATAAACTGAAAATTTTCAAATTTTGAATATTTTTTCATAAACTGAGAATTTTTCAAAGTTATTTGAAAATAACTTTGAAAATTTTATAAAAATTCTACAAATGTCTTAACATAATAACTTTATCCACCATCGAAAAAATATATATATGTGACTTACTTATAAAGAACCGTGGAAATATAAGGCCATACAGAACTCGAACCTCTATTGAAGTCTATAAGGTGGTTTGGAACACAAGAGGACGTGTACGTGAGGAAATCTCGAAGCTTTTGTATCGGCAGCTGGAAAAAGGGAGTTCAGATAGATAGGCCTTTTCCGCTTTGCTTCGACTCCTTGTGAGGTAATGAGGTTAGTGTCGAGGTGATCTTATGTGTGGGTGTGTATGGTGTCCAGTTCGGTATGTACAGTGGATACTCGATGGTGCGAATCAGTTATTGTTTTGTGGAAAAGTGTACTATTTTGATCTATTTTGAAGGTGCGGTAATACACCAGTGGTTGACTATACATGTGTAGTTGACTACTTTTCAAAAAAGCGTAAAAATTAAGATTTTAAAGACGATAGTCTTTCAAAAATGGTATAATAGATTAGCTCTTTAATACATATTATCTATTGTACTCTTTTCGTCTATAAAAACGTTGATTTTTATGTTTTTTTGAGAAGTGGTCAATTACATGGTTAATCACTAGCGTTGTTACATTTTTTTATTTTTTGAAGCTGAAGTTACTTGAATTTTAGTGTTATCAAATTTTAAAGTGATTAGGTTTGTAGATAAATATGGTGTATTATTGATTTGATGGAAAAAGTTTTTTATACGTTGAAAATATTTGATATATAAAACAAGGTCTAGTCCTTCTAAAACCCAATTCGAAAAGCCAAGAAGAAGAACTATAATATAAAGGGCTCGGCAGTCAATAGCGCTAAGCGTTAAAATTATAAAATTAAGTTTATTTTATTTACTACAAAAATTAGTACTTTTACTATATAAATTAATAAATAATTCTGCATTCTCTCAAAAGAAGACAATACTATGTCGGGTAAGGCCAGGCACCCACAGGCGATTAGTCGCGGCGCGATTTATAATGGAACACATTGTTTTGGGTTGAAGTGCGCCCAT
>JAOXNN020000028.1:920659-945939 GCA_028571205.2 Hydropsyche betteni | reverse complement strand
ATTATGCTTACGGATTGTTTTTATCTTATCTTATATGATTAAAATATTATAATTTTTAAAGTTGAAAGTCCAAATTTTATATATTTTTTTAAAAATGAGAGATCGAACTTTTTATTAGAATATTTGAAAGTATCATTTCTGATTATAAAGTAATCTTATTTTTTTTTAATAATATTCGAAGTTTATCGGAGTTGCTGCGTTTTGGGATGATGTTAAATGCCATAATTATAAAATTTATATTACATATCAACTGATGATTAAATATAATCGTCAATTATCCAGTTTATCGGCATGCCACTGTACCCGAAATCTAGATTCTAGATTGGTTCTGTGTTGAGCAGACACGTGCCAGAATGACGACGCTTACGTAGGCTACTTGGATTCGCTCTTGAGACGTTTGTGAATTTTTTCTTCCATTTTTTTGGCGAGAGATACTTCCGATAGAGATTGCGATTTTTTCGCCAGACTGCGAAATCTTGATATTTTTTTTTTTTAATGAAACCTAGTTTTTTTTTCTATGGAAAAATTTTGGATTCTAATCGTTTCCGATTATAATTACGGCCGTTTTTATAACAAGAGGATCAACATTGAAAATCGAAGTATATTTAATGTGTATATTCGATATATTTAAAAAAAAAAAATTTGTACTTTATAAAATTTGGGCTTCAATTATTTTCTTCACATTTAATATTTAGATATACAAAGTTTTTTTTCGATCGTTCAAATTTCATGTAATACAATACTTAAATTATATAAAACTTAAAAGTTGTGTTTATAGTTTTAAATTTAAACTGCAAACGTAAACTTTTGAACTTTAACTCTTTATAAGTCAAATTCAATAATCGTCAATTTATTTTATTAATTTTCAATTTTTCATGATTTCGAAAAAAATAAATATAAACAAGGAAATAAGTTTAGGGGTAATTTAAGGGAAGTTTGGAATAATTTAAGGGAATTTTTAGATGAAGATGTATTATATTTGAAGATCATGTTATGAATGAAGTTTAAAATATTGAATTAAATATTTAAAAGATTGCATTCTAAGTGTTAAAATCTGTAACAATATCCTTCTAGCAACGATTAATCATCCGAGATCCTTTTAATAACTCGGCAAAAATTAAATCCACGGCGCATTTATATTAAATCCGAAATTTCCATCATAATTATCCTTTAACCGTTTCAGCGAGAGTATCGAATCGCACGACAACGTGATAAACTCGCGCACATTATTATTATATTTAATTTTTCAAAAATCCCGCGTAACGGGAACCGCGATAAATCAAAGGCCAGGGACGGGGGGGAGGGGAGGGGTTCGGGAATTATTTATTAAGGCGCAGTGTAAATTTTCGATTCGGTCCATTTTTCAAAAAGAGCGGAATTTCCCGCCAACTTCTTAGATTACGTTTCGGCGCGTAATTAGCCGAGGGCCGAAATATATAATAAATCAGCGATTAACAAACGTCCGGATCGGATTCGTAGAATTTATTGTGTACAGTGGATGTTTGGGTGTTTTTGATTTTAGTTTGGGAAACGTAAGTTTTTTTATGTGTACAAAAACCGTTAATCGTTTAACAAATTATATTTGATTGTATTCGTGTATTAATTATAAAAATCTTTCCGAATCAGAAAAAATATATCCTTTATAAATAATATATGAAGGGCTTAGCAGTATATAGTGCTAATTGTAATCGCCAAAATTATAAAATTGAGTTTCTTTTATTTACTAAAAAAATTAGTACTTTTATTACAGAAATTAATCAATAATTCCACATTTTATCAAAAAATGACAGCACTGTGTTGGATTAGTCCTAGTTTTATTTGCATCTAAATGCATGTTAACTGTTTTTCTTAATATTTCCAAAAGTGACAAATGTCACTTAGCTTTATTTACTGCCGAAACCCTCATATGATCCCCTATATATATAATCACGGATTTCAGTGTGTGTGTGTATGTTCGTTTGAATGACGCTCGCGACTTAAAAGATACGGATATTCAAATATGGTCTTTATGTTTATACAGTTAACGTCTATGATATGATGCTTATTACCTACTAACTACACAAGTTCTAAGTCCAATTCAGCCTGTTTGCCCATTAAAATATCGAATATAATCGCTACACTATTTACATCATTCTCGCCTGTTCTATAGAAAAGTTCAAAAATCGACAATGACAAATGAACTATTTTGATTTTATTAATTAAATATTATATTCCAATCGGGTACAGGCATCTACTTTAAAATAAACACATACACATTCCGATGTTGTTACCATCGGGCCTGTATACTAGAGTGAATATATAATTATTATATGATTTTTTTATAAAACTATTATAAAAATTCATAACAAATTCATACATTATCACATATTATAAAAAAAACTTCCCCAATCAATAAATATTAAAAAAAACTTACATATAATAATATACAAAAATTTTCGAAACCCACACATTCAAAATACATTAGAGACATAACACATGATAAAAAATATATACATGTTTTATACAATATAATATTTCAGCACACTTAAATCATCATATCGCGTGACATTAAAGCGAACGGCACACTTTCCCCCCCAAGAGTTTACGGTCGCGAAACGAGCTCTTACGACTCGCGCATTGTGTTCGAAAAATATTCGCGCGCACTTTGAAAACTGAGACTTTCCCGCGCGCCGTGAATTATCGTCGAAATAATTCAAAGTGCGCCCTATTGCCGGAATCCTTTCAACGCGTACAGTGTTGTTTCGAAGTCGCTGACGGTTTTTGAATTAATTAATTTGTTTTAATACTTTTCGTCTTGATTATATATACAGATGTATACTTAATACATATATTATAATATTAAGATTTTTTTAATATTAATAAATCCATAATTTCATGTCCTTTTGTAAATCGTTTAGCTTATCATATTTAAAAAACTTAAGTATCAGATTTTTTATTTTTAATATATATGTGTCACAGTATATGAGTTCAAGTGTATTTCAGTCCTTGTATATTTGGATCAATCATAAATATACGTCGTTGGAGGTTATATTGGGTTAGGTTAGAGAGGGTGGGTAAGGTTTTTTCAGCAATTTCATTTGTTTTGATCAATGTTTTTGGTTAGATCAAATATACATGGACTGATAATATATAATACATAATCTGCTACATATGTTTAAGCAAAATTTGGCATACCTATGCATCAATATATATATTTTTTTTTATTAGTAACTCCCAGTTATCATCTTATTTAATAAGCTTTTTATGATTTCAAAACCTAAGTTTTGTGACATGGTTGTCAGCAACCTTTTTATCCACATTTTAACTTTTGGTGTCAGAAATACAAGTTTTTCCCACACCTCCATAGATATGTTTTAAGATACATCAACTGTCATACTTGACATAATAAATTGAATATTTAAATTAAAAACAACATCAATAGATAGCGCCCATGGCCTAAAATATTCTAGTAAGTTTCACAGATAACGCAATAATCTTTTTTTACTTTTCACAGAAAACGCAATTACACGTAAATAACTACTATATTTATATTTTATAAAACTAAACAATGCCTCATAGAAATAAAAGCTCAACCCAAGATCTTGAACAACATAAAAAATAACCCAAATTCTCACTGGCATCAAATAATTAAAATACTTCATAATTTTGAGCCACTCTGTACATCAAGAGGAAAGCATCTCAATTAATTTCCATTCTATTCGAAAGCGCATAATATTTCCATTGTTGAGCAACGCAGAGGTGCGCCGTTAATATCCATCGACCGACATGAATATTCACATAGTTCGGCACCACCCTGTACCACGGATAATGTATAGTTTGTGTACAAACTATGTGCTCAAAATTATCTATCTATCTACTGTCTTCCACTTCTAGTACTATTCTGTGTTATATATACTGTACGTGTTTGCTGATTGTAGAGGAAATACGGAGTGTTTGGTGATGGTTTTTGGGTATATTTTTTTAATGATCTATCAAAATATTTAAATAATAATCAATTGAGGGTAGTTTATGTTCATTTTGTGTATTTTTTGAAAAACTAATCAATAAATTCAAAAATATTATATATTGAAAAAATAGTCTATATTTTAATTTTTTTGAATGTGCAAAATTTCAAGTTTCTGGTTGAAAAAGTTAAGTAACAAATGATATGATTTGTATAAGGATGTGGATATCGTTGATTTTTAGTGTTTCAACTTATTGAGAGTTACTTTCTTTTATTGAATAAAAAACCTTAAATTTTCAACTGACGTTATATAGAGTACGTTTTTGTTTTACATTTAATTTTGTGTAGTTTATAATATGATGATAGTTAAATAACCATTTTAAGAATATTAAATAGATTTATTAAAAAAATATGTGTGATATTTTTGTATGGTAAAAGATAAATTTGAGCTAATTATATTTTTTTCATATTATAGTTGAAACGAATAGTATTAAAATGACATCCCATAGATGATAGCTTAAAAATAAACATCTTCAAAAAGTTTTAATGACCTTTCTTAAAAAAATTGTCCCCAGAAAATTTTGCTCTTACGATTTTCTAAGAGTTTGCAAGTAACTTTATTATAAAACATGTAATTTAAACTTAGAAACTAGTCCTCAATGTAAATTATAAATTATGAACTAAAATATAAAATGTAGATATTTTTAATATTTATATTACAAAAAAATCCAAATCTGAATGAAATAAAAAATCATTCTCACATCTCACTTTTTTAGTTAATTTAATCAAATCAAATTTAGGACCACTGCATTTTTTTAAAAGTATCTACTTCGAACATGAATTTCGAAAATAAAAAATATACTTAAACTCACACACACAGTATAAAAATTTTACCAAAAAACGAATTTTACCAAAATTCGATATTTGAACCGAGCCGGAACTAGCCGAGCTTCCTCTTTAAGATTCACACCTCCCCTTAACGTCGCGCCTTCCATCCGAAGCTCACTTAACGCCCATAGTCGTGAATTAATTACTTAATTAAAACGAGACCGGGTCAATTTGAATTCTTATGAATAATTTTAATTATGAGAGCCGATCCACGGCGGCCATTTTGTATTATAATAACGCGCGCATCTCCATAGTAAATAAAAAGGCTTGTCTGATAAATTATTCATCCTTTGTGTGTGTATCTTTTGACGCAACTTTAAGGCTTTATTTTTATATTTATTCCTTGTTTGTATCGCGGAGGGAAGTTTGCCGTTTTTATAAGCGGGGGAGGGGGGGAGTTCGTTATCTTTCAATTAGCGTGCTGAAAGATTGAATAAAAAAACCGGGTTGAGTTTTCGGGTGTAATTGCGTCTGCCGAAATTCATAATTATGCGAAGGCTGTAGGTGAATTCTGGTTTAATTAAAATCGATTTGTTTTGATTATTTTTTACGTAATTCTTTTGCGCGTTTCGAATTTTCATTATGAAAATCGAAAGTTCTGTTACGTGATTCGACATTCGTTTCGTAAATTTTCAATCATTATGTACACCTTGGAAAATAATGAATAACATATAATACAAAGTAATGGTCTATTTGTCATTTTTATGATAAAATCAATAAATTATTTTTTTACATAAAAAATGAAGTTTAACAACAGAAAAATTTAATGTATGTTTTTAAAAAGTCATTATTTTATATTTTGAATTTTTTTTGATTAATTTGATACATACATAATTTAACCTTACTAAATAATCTAATTTATAACATAAACGAAGTAAAAAAAAAATACGTGAAATAATTAGGAAATAGACACGATCACTTTTGACGAACTTCAACCGAGAAACTTTAAATTGTCAACATCAGCATCACTTTTTCACGCAAAAAACACTCGAACTTCAAAAGCTAATTTAAACACAAAGAATACTATACAATATACATTCTGAAAAAAAAAAGCAACATTTTCTTTTCATTAAACAGCCTCACCATTTAGCATCCCAATCCCGAAAAGCGGGCTTTCATTTTCGCCCAATAATGCGAAACACACAAACACAACCCGTACGAAAACACGTACAAATATAAAATATTCATTATTTAGTCACCAGATGTCGTATAAGGATATGAAAAAGGCTCTATATTCGACCGGCGGGGGGAAAAAAGCGTAATAATACCAAAGGACTCTGGCGAAAAGTTCGTCCCGACAAAGTGTCGGAGGATATGAGCGCGGACGACGGAAGTCCGCCTTTCCCGGGATCGGGCAAAATAAATTTCCCGGGAAAATGCGCGGGTTTTTTCCATATTAGGGAGTATTAAATATATGCTTTGATATTGTCATGTTTTTCGGTATTTCAAAGTAATATTTTTTTTTTTAATATTAAAAAAATTAAGATTATATATTGAAAATTTTTGTACCCTCAATGAGAAAAACGATTCAAATTATTTGAATGATATTTTTTTTTTGAAAATTTCATACAAATTTTCATCGCCAATTCATTGAACAAATGGGAATTTTTCTGTCTTTTTTCAAAACTTAAGAAATTTCTAGAAAAGAAATCAATTTTTTTCCTTTTATAAAATATTATAGTTTGAGAAACCCAGAATGCCCAACTATTAAACATTCATAATAAAAAAATTACGGTTTCCACTTTCATTCAATGCAAATTCTCATGCGGATAAATTTCTTCATCTTTCTATAACTTCGACTCATTCGATGCAAATCTCCCCACGAATAACTACAATTCAATCATTGCGAATCTTTGCATCGATAATTCCATCATTTGAAAAAACAAATCCTCAATCATCCATAACTTTCGAACTGTCACAAAGATAAGCTGATAACCAACTAACAGATAACTTTGATTCAACCAACGCGAACATTTCCATCGATAATTCCATCATTTAAAAATAAACCATTCAATTACCCACAACTATCCTAAGTAAAACCCAACAATCAACCATCCAAATCTCTTTCAAAATCTAAAATTGAATCCCCAAAACACCCTTAGATCAAAACCGACCCATTCCACCGTCAAAACAACAACAATATCTTATCGACATCGTTTCCCCCTTCACGATCGATCTCCAACTACGTTATATACGCAAACTGCGGTGCGGTTAAATTAACGTTGTTTATACCCCGTGGTATTTACGCTCTCGTTATTATCACGTAACGAGGCCCACCTTTCGCCGTGTTGTATTTTGTGTCGTTGTTATTACGGCCGAGTATTATACTTTAATTTATTTTATATTACGCGATAATAGTGTCGAGACTAACGGGGATTCGGTCGGAATTTAGCTCGAGTTAGTGTAATAATTTAGGCGAGCTTATTAAAATGCGTGGTTAAAGTGCGGCCGAATTAAACGTTCGTTTTGTTTTGTTGGATTAATGATTGTTTTTCGGATGTATTTTTGGGTTTGATTGTTTTTAAATTATACTTTTTGTAAGGTAGACTGGTTCAAATGTTAGATATTGTAACATCGTATGTGTAATGTGATACATTTGTGGTTTTGTATATTATTTTTTTGAAAAAGTAGACAATTCAACTTCGATGCACAAAATATTTATTTAATACCCAATCTTCTTTTTAGACAATCAATATGTTCCAGAGAATACACTGTAAAAAAATGTATGGTGACCACATCAAAATTGAAAATTCATTCTATCAGTATATTCAAATGGAACTTTCATCCAAATATACTTTATAAAAAATGTAATGTTACAATATTTTTCAACAAGAAATCATCAAACAATATCATAAATTTTTATTTAATAACTATAATAACACATATTTTTTGTGTACCGTATTAAAGTGTAAAAAAAATATCGTTTCTTTTCCATAGAACCATGTTATTTTAAAACCGCTTAAAAAGATTTTGTATGTATTTTATCCTCAACTTTTTAATGGTACAAAATTTAGAAGTGAGAATTTAGTTATATTTAAGCACATGACTTTAAATATGGTTTTGTGAATTAGGGTGGATTTTAGGGGTAGTTTTAGGGTGGTTTAGGAGTGTTTCTTGGATTAGTTTTGGGATAGGGATATTTTTGATTTTTAAGATGAACTTGAAGATGAGGAATGAATTTTGAGATAATTTTAGAGTAGAAAGGTAGTTCATGGTATTTTTTGTATGTTTGAGAGTTTTGATTTATCCGTATTGAGAACGTAATACCTTTTTTATTAAAAAATATTGGCACATTAATGCCATTTATTATTAGTACGATTTTTTTTATTGGTATTTGTATTGGTATTGGTAAGGTAAACATATCATATTTATTCGATAGAAAATAAATTCGCAAACAACAAAACCAGAAATTTTTGTTATATATGAAATTTATAAGCCCCGATTTCAATTTCAAACAATCGAACATACTAAACCCGCGAAAACA
This sequence comes from Hydropsyche betteni, assembly GCA_028571205.2. Lineage (NCBI taxonomy): Eukaryota > Metazoa > Arthropoda > Insecta > Trichoptera > Hydropsychidae > Hydropsyche > Hydropsyche betteni. The sequence goes on along the minus strand of JAOXNN020000028.1, from coordinate 937,624 downwards.
AATTAATTTAAATCAAGATTTGCCATAATCGCTCCGAGCTCATATCGAACGCTCGGATGAACTTCGACTCCTCGCGTGATATATTATAACACATATTAGGATAAGTTATAGTCTGACTTCGTGGAAAGGATATTCTTATGCCTTAGTGATTTATTAGCCCTTGAAAGGGCCGTTATTGAGCTTCAGAATCGATGGGTGCCGAATTAGTCGAACGGAGACAAAGGACACATAACTCATCATTCTAGTGACGAAATTGGAAACGCGTTTCCCCTGAAATTATACCAATAACATGTGAGTTTTTGTATGATGATTAATTTTGATGATATATTCATTATTTTTAATATGGAGACAATTTAAACGTGCATCGAATAAAATATATGCGCATGAAATAAAACATGTGTGCATTATAAAAAATATCTGTACTTTAAAACGAACGAACGTGCATTAAAATAAGACGAAATACTAACTGCACGATCATTATTTACAACTTTCATAATATAACCGATTCACAATAAACCGAATTCAAACAAAATCAACATTCATAAAAATGGACCAAATTCTTAAAATGTACTTAACAGTCATATTTTATTGTCTATATAGATTTATTTTACTTTGGCAACATTTGCACCATTTTAATGCACGAAATTTCATTCTAATGTGCAATAGCATATTTCATTTTTTTTTTTGATTCTCACTTTATTCTGAACATTTTTTTTTATTGCACAATATCCCCTATCCCCCATATATAATAGCGGATTTCTGTGAGAGAGTGCGTGTGTGTCGATGACGCTCGCGATTTTTTTTTTTTTTAATTTTTCCGCAACTTTTAAATGAACGACCCGAACGGTACTGATGATGGATGATGATGGTTTTTTTTCCTTTTTTCAAATGAACGACCCGAACCACGACTTTTGATGATGGTGATGGTGATGATGGTGATGATGATGATGATGATGTTTTTTTTTCCTTTTTTCAAATGAACGACCCGAACCGCGACTTTTGATGATGATAATGATGATAGAGATGATGATGATGATTTTTTTTTTCCTTTTTTCAAATGAACGACGGGTACACATTTCGAGTTCACACAACCGGGTTTTCACATTTTATCGTTTTCCGTTTCTTAACAAATCCACACCCGATGTTATTAACATCGGGCCTATATACTTATTACTATAAAAAGTCGCCAGCATCATTCGGACGAACAGACAGATACACAGATATCCGTGATTATATACAGGCGAAGAAACGAACCGTACACACTTCTCAACTGAACCACATACACCGCTCACAACCACAAAATTCAAGAACCACCCAATCGTTTCGAAACCGCCGAATCAATCGACAGACGAAAACCGCAACATTCGCACGGCGACCGCCATTCAAAGCGGCACTTTCGCCATTATGAAAAATCCGTCAAAACAAATACACACACACACACAGGTGAGCCTTCGTCCCACCGATGATGAATGGGAAAGCGGGAGGGCTCGCGTCCGCCCCCCGGGGCCCCCCCCGCGGTGGGCGGGAATCCGCCCCGTGACGTCACGGGTCGATGTCGCTCGTCACAACACGCGCACGTGGGCGCGCGCCCCCCGCCCGTAGTACGAGAGGGGCCCCCATCCGGGGGGCGCGGTGGGCTTCGGCGTAGTACGCGACGGGCTCCGGGGGTGGGGCGCGGGTCGGGGGTGGTTCGGGCCGGGGATGCAGTTCGGTTTCGGGTTGTTGTTGGAGGCTTTGGGTTTTGGATGTGTTGCGGTTTGTTTTGTTGGTTGTAGGTGGATTCGGGTGGTCGGGTGTTGTTCGAGCTTTGTTGTTTTTGGGGCGTTTTGATAAAATCGAGTTGTATATATGGTTACTGAACGTTTTGTTGTTGTTGTATCGGAAAATGTTTCGTTTTCGATGTAAATTTTCGTTAAATATTTATGTTTGGACAGTTGAAAAAAACTCTAGGTTTTAATTCGAAATATTTAATTATAGAAGTTTAATCAGTGTAAACGAAACAATTTGTATGGATGAAAGATTCTGATTTAATTTTTGTTTTATAAAAAAATATTTCGCATCGGTTTCTAACATGAATTTCATTTCGTCGTATCATTTCGAAATTCTAGAACGTTCGTTTTGCGCATCTACGCAGTTTCAAAATACCGAAATAACTCGACCGATCTGCAAAACATTTCAACTCCATCAACCTACACAACAATTTTAAATCGACCATATTTGATTATACCGTTCCCGAAATCTTTCGATTCCATTTTCACACAAAAAAAACATCACACAAACTCAAAAACCTCAGACATTTTCATAGTGAAACGACAAAAACAAACATCGGCTACAATTTATTTTCTAATTTATTTGCTACAATTATGGCGCAGTCTCCGCGTCCACCCGCCGAGATGGCGGAAACGACGCCGATCCCTCGGCGTCTCGTCGAGGGCGTAGCCTCGGGGGGCGCAGGGGGCGCGTGTGCACGTGCACGTACGAGCCCCGGTATCGATCGCCCCCCGGTCCTGCGCGCGCCACCGTTTTACGCAGCGCGAAGGACGCGCGAGGGGCCCGCGGATTCCCGCGGACGGCCCTGGCCGCTGCGACCTTGGCCAGGACGACCTTGGCGCGAAGGACTCGGACGGGTTCCGCGAGCGGGACGCTTGTTACAGGGCTCGGCCATTTTCTTGCGCTTTTTTCGCGATTGTCGAGGGTGTATTTATGGGCGTGTGTCGTCTGGGGAGTGGGGGGGGGAGGTCGGATTTGGATAGTTTTTGTGTGTAGGATTGAGGAAGAGTTTTATATTTTTGTATTTTTTTTATGTAAAAATTATATAGATATAAGATTAGGTATATTGCGTAGTACTTTCGTGCGTTGTAAGTAAAACTTCGTATTATCAATTTCGCTAAATACATAATTGATAATATCAAATCAAATATTATATGGAAGTTGTAAAAAATACTATTCTTACATAATAATATCTATAGTGACGCTGGATATGATTAAAAATATTTGGTTTTTTTAATTATAAAAAAACACATCCATGGATAGACACCTAAAAGGGCTCTTCACTATTTATAATCATAATAATTATTTAAACGTTAATCACATGGATACAAAACGGTCATACATGTAGTTTTTTAATAACATTACACAATAGTCATATTTGCCAAAAATAATTGTTGTTAAAGAGTGTGTTTAAAAATTATGTTCTTTAATTTTCAGTTGTACTATTTTTCCTTCAAACAATCCTTGCTAGATAATTTCTGAGCGAAATTATACATCTGGTAATTGATCGCACTGTATTTCGGTACTTTTTTAATCAATAAAGCTGTAAAATTTGACGAAACTAAACCGTTAACAACTGTTAAATGTTGATTGATTGCTAGTTTGATGTTATATAATTTAAAAAATGCTATTTATGGAAATCATCGAAAAATAACTCTTTATAAAAAAGAAAGTTCCTAATACTTTCTTACTTGAACAAATATTACGTGCTTATTCATTTTTATATTAACAAATTGAACATATATCATTTCTTTGTGCAATATTCGACGAATTTGCTAAGTGTCTGTAGTGGGATTCAGGACGCAGATAATATCACGTGGTCCTGTTTCTCTGATGGAGAATGAAAGAAAGGACATGTTTGCCGAGTTTCCTGGCCGCCCTCCAAACTCCAATATTGTCCTTGTTTCCTGGAAATCCGCTTTTCATGCGTTCCTTACTTTCTCTAAGAAAAGACGTCCCCTCGTAAACTTTTTCCTCGTTCCGGCATTCCGTATGCCTCCGGAAAAGCTGTCTTTCACGATTACTTCAATAAAATTTTATATGAAAACTCACATTTATAATTGTTGAAATTAAAATATTCGGTCATACACAATATTCTATTGAAACATGAGCAATTTATCATCTCAATAGTTTACTTTGATGTCAGAATTCAATGTTGACGCAACGGACATACTTCGCGGGCCGCCTTAACAACTCTGTTTATCGACGAGATATTAGTTCAAACAACTCAATAAATCGCTCATTTCGATTGTGGATCCCTCAAATTTGCAAATTAATAAACGTAAATTTATTCAAATGTGTGCAAATGTGTCTCGGACGGCAATCTAGTGCTAAGTGAGCGGCGCTTACGTTCTCGCTCGATAACGACCATAATTTCATTCGTAAATAACGCATTTAAAACCTCTTTATTGACAATTTATTCCAATTTTTTTTTTCGTCGACTTTCGCGGCGCCACCGAATATTTAGCATGTTACGATATACGCGTTTTTATCTAATGTTGAATGTATAAACGTTTCGACGCGAAAAAGTTGGGTAATTATCGTTTTGCGAAAAAAACTTTTGTAGTATCGTGCGTATCTTCGAATTCAATTTTTGTAAAAAATGAGCATAGCATGCGTTTTAAAAATGTTGTTTTTTGTAAAAAATTTTCGATATAATCTACTTTTCCCTAGTGAAATCGTAGTATTCCGTAAATAGAACGTTCACGTTATCGGGGGCGGAAAAATAGAAAACTAAGCATCTCGATCGCTCTTATTATATAATATATTATAGAAATCACAAATTCTATTTTGAATATTTTATTTATAGACCCTATCGTTTTTATAATGTTGAGATGGTTAAATTTTAATATTTTTTTTTTAAATAACGAGATTTTCATGTACCTAACGAAACCTATCTTAGTTACTATGTATTGAGAAATCATTCAGATTTTTCTTATAATCAAAATTATTAATTCAGACACTTCTATCGTTGATCTAAACAGCAGTATTTTGAATCTCTATAAATTTATCGAGTGATCATTCTAATTATTTATATACTTTATCGAAATTGATAATATCAACATCATTGACCTAAAAAATCGAAAAAAAATTCCAGCATCAAATCATCACAAGAATCTGAATTCTAGTTTCCACCACCTTCCACCGCATTTTACTATTGTTTTATTTCGTTTCCACGAACCGGCATTTCGGCAGAAACCCATCTTCGTCCCGCTGACCTATATTCAGGCTGAAATTGTAGTAACCCGAATATAAACCGAGCGAATATAAATAGGTCACCCGATTCGACCGTTGTTACCCGTGTGCCCGATAACGACGCTGTAAACGGGCCCCGGCCTTGTTTACATTGGCCCACACGGGGTGGAAAATCAATAGTGACCACGTGGAAATCGAGGAGAACCGGACTCGGAAGACCACGTGAAAATTGGACCTGTTATTCCGATAGAATGGCCGGAAATTTGATCGGTTCGAGCGGTGACGGTTTGTCATCCAGGGGTCTGAGGTATTGAGTCGATTTAGTGATTTGACCCTCGATGTCAATACGATATTGTCTGTTGGGTTCGGTAAGTGTCTGTCTGGGTTTTTACGTGTTGATTTATAAATTAATTTGATTTTTTAATGAATTTACAGCATATTCGGACTGGCTTGGCCAGTCCTCAACACTAGGCGATGGGCCCTTCGGGCTTACAGACTCGGCCCTACGAGTCTGTGAGATAAACCGAAATAAACCAAATTACGATAAATTGACGCAAGGATCGTATTGTTATATATAATAAAAAAACGTCGAATTCCAAATTTTCAAAAAATCGTCTCTCCGGTGGGCTAAATGCTCTTCTCGTGTCGGAAAAAAATACACTAAATCAACATGAAGATCGTTTAATACGACAAAACACGTCTAAGAGCACTCACGGCGTTGATAATTATTTGGGAAAAATCGCGAGCCTGCCGTGTCCACTTAAAATAATGTCAAACTCCCGAAAAACAAAAGAACGTCGCCGTGGCCCACGAAAACCAAATTAATTCAAATCGGGAAATTGCTGTTTTTGGCAGTTTCTCGCGTTTTTTGCACATTTATTCCGCATTTTCGCGCATCTTTAATGCCTTTAACGCACGTAGGAATATTTTTTAAGATATGTGACGATGTTTAGACGGGCTGGAGGCTTTAGTTTTTCTACCTATAAAAAAAATTGTTTCAAAACTGGTCAGGTAAACAAAGAAAATTTCGGTTTTATAACACTAGAGATAGATTGTTAGTATAGGTATAAATTTTGTAGGCGAGCTTTGAAATGAGGTATTCGTAAAAAAAAACGTTTTTACTGTTAGCAGGTAGGGAAGAAGTGGCATGAAAGAGCCAGTTCTAAAAAAAGGGAAAAATAATATCAAAATATATAAATAAATTTAAAAAAAAAGGTGTATTAAGTAATTGTTTATTCATTTATATAAGTAATAACATAGAATATTTTCTAAAATTCTCGATATTTTTAGACTTTTAATCATTTATAGAAATAACGAAATTCGGCTCTTTCATAACACATAAGCCTTGAAAGAGACACCTAAAGTTATGAGAGCCAGATTTGATCTTAAAGGTTGGCGCTCTGCAAGATCCATCTGTCAGTTTGACAGATGACAGTGTTTGTTTTATTTAACCTTCGAGCGGGTGTGCTTTTGCAAAATTGGCGACGAATACGCCTAAACGCTTTTGCTACTTTTATCATGAGCCACAAGCATCGAGATCCAAGCTATTCCAAGGTCAACTGCAAACTGCAGTCCGGCTCTTTCAAAACATATCCTCTCAAGAAACATAACTTCGAAAATTAATATAAAGTTAAATATTTGCAGGCAAAATATATACGTTATTATAAGGCCTGATATATTTATAAAGTTATAGTATAGTCATGTAATTATTAGATTTGTTCATATAAACGTTAAAAAACAAATAAAATGAATTTAAAACTTTTTTAACGACGACAAAATCTTCAAAACGTCGTTCCGGCACTGTTTATTTTCAATAAGCCGTCAAATTTTTGTGGCTGATATGTGGCTAGTGATAGGTACTATCGTAAAATATTAAGACCTGCACGATTCATTAAAAATCTGCTGAATAAATGAAAACGGCTCTTTCATGCCACTTCTCCCCTACTGTTCTTCATCAGTCGAATAATAATGATAAAAATTTTAGGTATTGTTTCTACGATACACGTATAAAGCAATAAAATTCTATAGTTGTTTTTTTATAACTGCGGTTTTATTATTTTGTGGCCATAAATATTATTTCTCATTTTATATACATTTATAAACGGTGCAATTCTATCGAACGTTTTGATTTCCGTCGATCGCCAAAGCTAAACAAAATGTAATGCGGTCAGTAAACAAATGCAACCCATACCATTGGCCTGAAACCATTTGGTGAGAATTGATTATTGTTTTTAGGTTCTCAGATTTTTTTCCATGATCAAATGTATAATAAATACCCGATGGCATTGTGAAATTGACATTCATAATGATGATAATTAATTTATTACAGTAAACCCCTTATAATGTCGAGATAAGTTCGACGTTATAGGAGAAATCAATAAATGAAACATTCTCATTTTTCTTTTTTTTTTACATTTCTACGTGTTAATAGCTCGTTTCAAATGCATTTGTAACAAATTTTTAAAAATGGCGTTATAGGGGGGTTTACTGTATTTTCATATAACGTTTCTTCGAATATTCAACCGATTCAATTTAAAAAATCGCTAAAAGTCAGCCGAGTGACGAACGAAAATTTTCAATTTACTTTCACAAAACAATTATTAATCAAATTCAAATCTGCATCTCTGAACCAAAATCCAATTAATTCAAATAACACGAATTTCCAGAACCTCGAACGTTTCGGATTCCCGAAAAAGAAAAACCCAATTAACAATTACATAACCGAAATCATCAACCCGCCGCCCCACCGTTTCGCACAAACATAAGCGCGCGCCATTTTATTGCGCCCCGTACGTCCGCATGTACATGCTCTAGCGTCAAGGTCGTTCGCTCCCGTCACAACAGGTCTGGTGGGCGGGGCGACGCCGGCGCCGGCCACGCCCAGACGCCCCCCACCACCCCCCGCGATTGATCGGGTCCCACCCACCGGCCCCCACCCCGCCGCCCACCCGCCTATCGTTACTACGCATTTCGAATCGCGAATTTCGCGCGAATATTGCGTGTTGCGGTTGTTTTGCGTGGATTGTTATTGCATTCTTTTGTTTTTTTGTGTGTGTGATTGAATGTTTTTTTTTTGAATTGTGAGTTTTTCGTGAAATATTTTAATAATATTCGTTGGTTTTTAGAACGATCGCGAAAATCGATAAATTGATAAATGAAACTTGATATAGTGTATGATGAAAAAGTTTTTGTTGATGTCGAATGTTAATTGTTTTTCGCAACTGTGATGAATAGTATGAAAGTTGTGTGATTGATGATGCATTTGCGTATCTGAAAATTTCAAGTTGAATAGATTTGTCATTCGTCGTATTGCATGTTTTACAATTAGTTAATGTCTCGAAAATTTGAATGAAAAATTTCATATCGTGATTGACTTTGGCTGAAAATGAATAAAATATTCGCGGAATATTTATATACATGCACTTTTTTAATGCTTTCTAATTTAATTTGACATTATAATTACAATACTTAAATATGATTTTTTTATAATAATTACCATAGACGATTCAACTAATACCAGGAAACCAATTACTCACTATTTCTTGAGGTTGAATTTTTACAATAGGTACTATAATCTAATTCTTATTCATTATTTTTGACCTTTTTTATTTACTTTTAGATAAAATATTATTCATTACTCGGAAAAACAATGTAGTTTTTTTTTTAATATTGTTCTCACTGAATTTTCAACAATTCATCTGCTTCGAAAATTCGCCGTTTGCTCAGCTTTGAAATCGCGCAAATTCAAAATTATTACTTTATTAAAATATTTATTTTAAGCGTTTGCTTTTCTTTATTAAAATCATACATACTTTTATTTTATATTTTTTATTCATTTTAGTATATATTTCATTTCGAGAGATGTCGCTCATTCCTTCGGACAGTTATTTCTTGAAAAATCATACGATACTTTCAAGCAAATGATTTATATTTCACTATATTTTATGTTGTAAAATTTAATTTTTATACGTATAATTGTAAATAATCATTATAGATCACCTGTTTTGTAATAATAAAAAGTGAAAATTCTGAAATGCCTTGTGAATATGTACTGAAATTTTGTAATACAATATAATATAAGTTTACCTGAGATGCCATTTTTTGCTCTATATAACCTTTTCAACGTGTTCTGCATTAGGTTTCTCATCAGTTCAAATAGTCTTCTTTTTTATAGTTTTTGAGCCTGTTCATTTTGTTATTTGACTTTTTTGGGACTTAGGGATTTTTTTATGTTCTTTTGTTAATAATAATGAAAAAAATATCCAATAATCATAATTCTTTTAAATTTTTTTTTACATGATTAATGTGATTTTTTTAATTTAAATTAATTAAAATATTAAGTATTTAAAAATAATCTGTTGAGATTGATTGTGAATTTATGGAATTTTATCAATGACACTGATTTTTTCTTTGTTCTTATCATATTTTGTTCCGTTCACACAAAAATAATCATATGTGGGACCCATTTTACTTTTTCAATCGTCATTTATCCGAGGGCTTCTAAGCCCCATCACATTTAACATATTTTTTGTTAGCATAGGATAGCTTCTGTCAGCTTATTTATCTCAAAACCTATCTTCTCTTTCACATTTCAAAATTATCATATGAGATAAAAAAAATCCTTTTTTTTAGACTTTAAAATGAGTATTTTAGGTCAAGTTTTTCATTGCCATGCTTCGATTACATTACTTGAGCGATGATCGTTTTTAATACGAAATTTATCAACGAAAATTAAAACTTACTTATTTTTCATAGCGATATCAAAAACCACAAAAAATAAAATTCTCGGAATCAATAACCGAAAAAAAAACGCGCACATCACGAAATCAGCGTGCATTGCGCAAACTGTTGCTCGCCCCTGCAACAGGACGACGAACGCACACAGGGACGGACTAGTGAACACACACGAACGTATTTATTTGTATATCGCATGTTGTTTGCGCCTTTAGCGTTTCTCGGAATTTGACGTAACGTCGAATTTCATGGCGGGGCCGGAGACCTGCTCGAGGCGCAGGAATGCGCGGGAAACCGCAGGTAAACAAATCGCCGGTCAAGGAACTGCTCGCTATGGCCAAATCCCGAAATCCTCGGAAGGCGGCTCTTTGACGCGAATCGTGTGTTTAATATTCTATGGATAGGGTTATTCGAGAACCTTTCTTGGGCGTAGAAATACGCGGGAAACCAGAGAGTCGCCGGTCAAAGAACTTGTCCGAATCGTGAAATCGTCGACGGACATTTTATAAATTTGTTTTTAGATTTTTGCCTTTTGTGTGTCAATATTAGATTAGATTATTGAGAGCGTGACGAAATTCATAGGAAATCGCAAACAAACAAATCGTTGATCGATGATAGACTTCTGGCCGTTGACCACATCATGAAATTGCTAGAAATATTTTCTGACATGTCATTGTTTTGGGTTAAATTAGAAAACGTTTTTGCTAAGTGCAGAAGCTGACAAAAACAGTCATATGAAATTAGCTGTGAAAAAGTTACATTGCGATTTTGGGATTCCCCAATGGAAATCATCGGTTTTTAATTGCTTGTAGTATTCTTGTATATATTATTTAGTATGTATTTGGATTTTTTGTTTAAATTAATCAGAAATCTCAACCATAAGTGAACAAACCGACTTTAATGCAAGTCGTTGATTTTGAAATTTTAGAGAAGTTCCGATTTTTTATAAATACGGAGTTATGCTAAATTGCGGAGTCGGTTTAAAAGAATAGTTATCCTGAACAATCACAATATTTAAATATTGTGATTGCTCGCTCACTCGAAAACTATGGAAAAATATAATAAGTCGAATTGCTTTCATAAAAAATACAATACTGTTTTTGAAAATTTAGATTGTTTACGTTATACTTATTCTGTGTAAGTTCGGCGACATTTTAACTGTAAAATTTATTCACTTCTGCCCTCAACATTTTCCGTAAATAATTCACAATTTTACCTGTACGCTATTGTTAATTTTCAGATGGAAGCCGATCCACCCCCGTTAAAACGCTATAAGAAGATTCCCATATACATAGTGGAGGATCACAACGAGGTTTTGCCTTTCATCTATCGTTGCATAGGTTCTAAATACCTACCTGTTGACAACAATGTCATTATTCACCTGGATTCACATCCAGATCTGCTTATCCCTCTCGAAATGAAAGCTGACACTGTCTTAAACAAATACAATCTTTTCGAAGCCATCAGCATAGAAAACTGGATAATGCCTGCTGCCTATGCTGGACATCTTACCAATCTTGTTTGGGTCAAACCTCCATGGTCCAAGCAGATGAACGATGGTGCAAAAACATTTACAGTTGGCAAAAGTCCCGAAGGAAAGATCAGAGTGGATAGTCACGAATCGTATTTTCTATCGGATGGTCTTTATTGTCCCGGGGAGAGGATGAATAATAAAAAACAGGTTAATTTATTAGTGGCAACTTTGGGAGAGGGATATGAAGAAGATGACGGAAATCACACGGGAGCGGAAGTAGCAGAAGCAATTGTTAATGTATTCAAAAACGTTAAAGAATACATATTAGACATAGATCTGGATTTTTTTAGCACAATGAATCCTTTCAGAGGGCTGTATGATAAATGTAATCTCTACGAAAAATTAAAAGATCTATATTTGTTCGCTGCACCGCAATTTTTATCAGAAACAACTTTGATGGAGGCTGCACTCAGACGTGAAAAACAACTAGAAGAATTGAACGCTTTATTTAACCATTTGGACAAACATAGACAACTCGGAAACTGGCAAGGGGAAAGAACTCATTTATATTACGAGGTAACATTTTTATTTTCTTTCGAACATTTCTTAACTCTTTCAAAAATGTATTTACTCCCGAAATTTTCAAGGTATGCGATCTGGCGAAAACCGTTCGGCGACATTATTCCGACAAAGAAGTCGACTGGTTATCTATCCACGACGCTGGATGTACTTGCGACGACACAGAACTGCCTCATCACGTGGCTTCGGAAGATGAATATCAAGAATTCATAGCTGGACACTTCAGGGAGCTGCTGGAGGCTTTGCCCCATCCCCCCACGGCCATCACGATATCCAGATCGTCCGAAGACGACTATTGTCCTCAGGACCAAGTGGACGCCATTCAAGCGGCCGTCCTCGAAGAGCTCAAAAGCAGGTTCCTCGTGGACGAGCCGATTTCGCAATATTTGTTGGATTGAGGTCGCCTAGGAATGTTTCGACCGGTGGAACTCTTCAAGGTCCGGAGACTGTTTGCCTTCGGAGTAAATCGAATCTTATCAGTTCTATTTGCAAAGCACGTTCATTGGAAAGTGTTATGGTTCGATTGTGCAGAATGGGAAGCGTTAATGAGGCTCATTTTCGTGTCAATGCATTTTGAAATTTATATTTTTTATAATTGCTGATTTGAAAACATTATTTGTACTTACTCTATTTTCGGGTAATTAACCATATGAATTTTGTCCAATGAATAAAATTAATTTGAAAAAATCTATACAACAGATGTTTATATAGTGTGTCGTCGACTTATTCACAATTATAATGACCCTCATCTAATTAACCGCTTGTTTCTAATTTTGAAAATTTCCGTAGAAGAACTTAATTGCTTCGTCACAATCGACCCCGGAGAACTAAGAGCGACACAAGAAGAAAGCGAAAACCGCTAATTGCGTTGTTTGTTGTTAAATAGTGCTTTGGCATCAGCTTCATAGCGTGGGCGAGAACACGACCGTGTTTTAAACACATACACACAATATACACCCAAAACGAAATAAACAAATCTTCCTTCCCTATAGTTTGGCACGTGTAGATAGAGGACACCATCGCGACAATTCTTATATGGGGATTGGGGAGTGAGTGTTTCGAATGAATCATTTTTCCATTTGAAAGACGACGATGCTTTGTTCTTTTTCCATTTTCATAATTATTTTTTTTAATAATAATAATACTTCGATTTCTTAAAATCAAAATCTTTTCGAAGAAATAACAAAAACTATAATCCAAAAAAGAACTTCATAAGATAGGGGAAAAACCTAACTATAGCTGCTTCTCAATTCTGTACATAACAGATAAGTCCATACGTTTTTTTTTTATTTATTTTTTATTAAGGGTTAACATCTCTGCACTTATAAGGGCACACACAACAGCAGATGATAAAACCGAATTGATGGACATATTTTTTCACCAGTATCTCATTTTTAGATCCAAATTCGGGACAGGGAACACGCGCTAATGGCTCCACTAAAATTTACGCCCTTTCTCCCCGCGTCGTGCAGCTGTCGTATCCCGAATTTTAATTTATTTTCGTATATATGAGGGGTGCAGAATCAAAACCCGCATCCGCTGCGTGAACGAATTCCCAACAAACAATTCGCTACAACCGAATTTCATCATTATCATACACAACATATATAAAAATCCGCTGTAAAATAATTATAATATCGTTTTATGTTAAGTCATTTTTCAAAGGTTAATTAACTGTATATTGAAACCGTCGTTTCAGTTCGTTATTCAGTGATAATTTAACTGCGTCATATCTTACTTAACTGCAATGATCGTTTTAAATAAATGAATTTTGTCACGGTCAAGTTCAATAGTAATTATACATATGATATGATTGATGTCAATTTCGATTCTATATCCTACATTTATCGTATTTTTTTATGAATATTCGTTGTTTTTATCCTCAACCGGGTGTACCAAAGTTCGGTATCGCATTGTATTTACGTAGTACGTATGTGTAATATGTTATTGTTTGTCCGCTGCCACGTATGCTACGTACGTTTTCTACGTAGCACAATAATAATCAACCATGGCCAAGGCTATGAACCCTACACATCAACGATGACTGGTCTTTTCCATGGATTGTGCTAGAATTGTTAAAAAAATATATACGATTGTGTTTGCTGCGTGATCGGAGATTTTCACAATCGATACGTCGGGGTTTTAGGTTCAAATGAGTTGACTTTTCTATTCGCACGCAACCTTTTGCGACTTTTCCGATTTTGATTCGACGGTTTAATTGTTGAATTTCGATTTTCGTAGTTGAAATTTAGATTACGAAATTTCACGTTCGCAAATGGCACGTTCGCAAAAACGGAAAACGATTCGTATGAAAAAAGCCAGTTGCGTGACATGCGACGTAATTCCAATAATAACCGAAAAAACACATGCTATTTTTTTCATATGTCGTATTTGCAAACAATAAGTTGCGTCGAAAATTTGCGACGTACTGTGAGAATGAAAAATCAAAACAAGTTCAAAACAACGATGAATTTTCGCGCCTTTTTTATATACTTTCTTCTAAATTATAATTGATTGCATATGAGGATAAGGTTAAAATAACAACGATATTTATCGAAAAATAATCTATATACAAATAAAAAAATGGATGTTTGTATGTTTGTTTGATATCATATTACTCCAATACCGTTCGACCGATCGCCACGAAAATTGGCATGTGTATGTATTTTTTGTGGGGAACGTTTTAAGCATCATTAAAATAGGGTGACCATATTTCCCAGAACCCAAAACGGGATAGTCCGCAATAAAATGTTCCCCCAATAATGATACACGACAATACGCGGCCTGCTTTATGCTGTTGTTTTAATGAATTTAAATTTTAAAAATAATCTGATTTAAAATTTAAGTCCCGAGCCATATAAAATGGCTTGCTATTAAAATATAATAAAAATATTTCATATGAAAAATTAGATAATTGCTACAAAAAGGATGTTTATTGTATGTTAATTGATATCATGATTAAATTTTGATGATAAATATTCTTATTAAATCTCTAAAACAACAAAAAATATCGTTAATGCAAATAACAGCAAAATATAGTAGAAAATCGGATGCACAAACATAGGAGATTTACTTTTCACTGTTTCTTATACATACAATAATTATCCTTTATTTATTTTTCCTGCAGTTATCCTATTTGATACTCAAATTTTATTGATTAGCACAATTTTATATGAATTTACATAAAATTTCCTCAAATATAATTTTTTTTCATTAATACCATACATATTATACGCACCAAAGTTTTTTAAATTCTAATAATCACGGAAAACTGCTATCTTTTTTCATTTCCATGCGAATTTTTCCTTGCGTCATACCAAAATTCCAGAATTAATCAGAACCCGATAATATGCATTTAAAAATTGAATTTATAACAATTATAATAAAAAATTCTCGGTATTGAATCGATGTCACAGTCTCATGACAGTGACGCGCGTAATCAGTCACTCTCTAGTGCGGCCACACGCATTCACAAACACACTGTTTCGTATTTTGTCGTCGTCGATTCTACTAATTCGTCGAGATAAATGTGAAAATAATCGACCGGTGTCCTGTTGGATAAAAAAAAGTCGTCGTAATGAAAGTCTAGCCGACTTATCGCACGTGTGTGTGCAAGCAATTACGCCCGATCGTGATTATGGGTTTCGTTGTCGTTTCCTGTTATTTTGACAAATGTACGTGGAACATACGCACACATGTGCACTTGTGATGACACATTTTAACCCTGAGGTTACTGACGATGTTTTGTCTAAAGAACACGCATTAGAAAATTGTTTTATTTTGTTGTATTCCATGCGTCAAAGTTCGAATCGATTGACTTAAGCTTCATAATTCTAAGAATTAAATTATATCACATAAAACTCAAATTTAAACAACAAATAAATTGTGAAAAATGATAATAATCACATATAAAATATTCAACGATACGTTAATCTATTTTTAATTCCATGAACACAATTATGTACATCACGAACGTTTCTAATGGCCGTCATTTTACGAAAATAATCCTCCCTTTGAAAACAAGAATGACAACAGTGGTCGAAAATATTCAGATACCTTCAGGTGTAAATGAAAATATAATTTGAATGCGAATCGATCGACGAGATTCATTCATGACCGATGACGAGTCAAATGATTGTCAATAAGGAGTTGTTTGTTACTTGCCAATGACGACATCGATCGTTTAAATGCAATGATTTTTTACAGTGCGATCGTTAAAAAGAGTGGGTGAAAATGTGTTATTTTTTTGTATGAATATGAAAAAATCGTATGAATAAAATCGCGCCGAATCATAGTATATAGTAGTTAGGCGATAAGCGCCGTTTGTGGTTTTTTTTTCACGTGAATTCATTGATAGAGTTTGTGTTCGGTTCAAAGGTTGTCTTTGTGTCGCAAAAATAAAATGAAAATATTGAAAAGATAACGTGTTCGTGTGAAAATTTGTGTTTGAACCGTAAATCCGGCGAGTTGTAATTGCGGTATGGAAACATGGCGTCGTTAACAAAACAGTCCGATATGTCGCCTGATGTTTTCTAATTTTTGTACAGCACGTGTGATATTTTGTGTATCGAACATTGGACGTGAATATGAATTTTCAAAATGGATATCGTGTGTACATACATATGTGCTTTCTTCACTTGTAGCTTTTAACGCTTTTGTTTTCTAGTTGTACAGCTATCCAAATTTCGAACCACATACAAACAAAAAATGTTGGATATGAAGCTTTTACCGAGTTCAAATAATGTAATTATCATTGTCGACCCGTTTTGTGCCCACTTCAGTACAAGGTCTCCCCATCAAATATTGGAGGTTTAGGCTATATACCTTATCCGAGAGCCAACCTCGTATCGATAAGGGGCATGTACCATAAGAGCCAGTCCACCTATGCCAATGGAGGAGGCTCTCAGACCAACGATACGCAAGTTTATGTGCTAGACTTTTTTTTTCGCTGACTCTCCACAAAGCAAATTGCAATGACCACCCGGGGGGCAACGAGGCAAAGACTGAGCAAACTGCGCCCTCGCTGACCACTTTGCGATGGCAATGACCACCAATTTGACAGTCAAGACGAGACCGTTGGTCCTACATGGTTCAGACCTCGGAATAATACGTCACAGGCCTTCACCATTAATTACTAAAGAGAAGTTTTAAGTTAGTTGGGTGAACATGCAATGCATTCTCAATATTATTTTATCCAAGCCTTCGCCCCACCA
>JAOXNN020000028.1:888359-899113 GCA_028571205.2 Hydropsyche betteni | reverse complement strand
TAAATATGATTTTATTGATATAAAAACTTTTCCGTTTGTACAATAAATTTATGTTTAAAATTTTATTGCACACAAATAAGCAATATATGTTACACATAATTAACACACACACACACACACACACACACACATACATTCATTTTTATTTATATAGATTTTGGATTCGATGTTTTATTATTTATTTTTTTCATATCGATTATTTATAATTTCTTTGTCTATTGGCTAAGATCATAATTGATTATTTACAAATGTTTTACGCTCCAAATTCGACCATTTATAAATCAAATTAAATCATTTGTTGATTTGGCAAGTTGTATCGATTGAATTTGATTTTAAAATGGTTATGCTTGAATTTTATCCGTAAAAGGTTGAATTTGGAGTGTAAAACTTGTGTCAAACTACTAAGATTGATGAATATAATTATTTGAGTGTTATTTAATTATTTTAAAAATCTTAAGTAGAAAATTTTTCTTAAATGAATGTTTCAATTTATCGACGGTGCGAGTTTATGTATTCATTTTCATTAATAGCTAATTAGTGGTAAAATACAAACGAGAAATTAATCTATAGTAGTTTTATTTAATTTTTGAGAATTAAAGCTCGTGATAAAAATATTTCAAATTGCCATTTTAGTGCTTTCAATAGATGATTTTCATAATAAAGTTATTATACTTCAAATTCAACCTTTGTAAATTTAAATCAAACCTTTTAAAACTTCATATTGGGTTATTGAAAAGTTGAATTTGAAGTACAAAAACTATATCGTATATTTTTAAAATAATTGTAAGATCATTATAAAAATGAATAATTTAACTTCTTCAAAATTTTCTTTCTCTCCACTATATAACTGATGAAAATATTTAAAAAATATTTACAATGATAAAAATTGATACATACATAAAAATTATATGATTACATCATAAAAAATTTCCACAAACCACCATGCAATAATTACATCAAAAATTGTCCTGTCCTACATCAAAACGTCAAACGTCAAAAAACACTCATTCAAAGCATAACACATCAATCCACCATCTTTTCACCATTCAAAATTTTCCCAAACCATATAAATTTCATTTCAAAAAACCCCCCAAAAACAGAACACAATGCGACCCTGTCGAACGAAATCTTCATACGGCAACCGCAGAGCATATCGGCGACCTCACAAGAGGCTTTCCCACCCTCAAATCTTCAACCCCATAAACCCCCTGCCCCTCATACAGCACCATTTCCATACAGAAGACGCGCTTTACATACATTATCGTCGGCGAGCTGACAAATGGGCCGGCGGCAACAATATCCGCTTGTTAACAATTCGCGTGCGAATTTTCCCATGATGTTGAGGGTTGAGGTGAGGGATGACGATGACGATCTGTCTTGTGGTTTTTTGTCGTGTGAGGAAATTTTTTGATTCGGATTTGGTCGATAAGTGCGGGTTTTGGTTCGTGGGAACGATCCATTGTTGTTGCTGTTCGGTTAATGTGTCGGTTTATTGTTGGTTCGTTATGCAAAATTAGGGGCACTTGACCGACATCTGTTACTGTAATGTACTGTGTTTGAGTAGTACGTGTCGGCGCTTGTAGAATTGATAATTAAATTATATTCGAAATTATATGTTTGAAATTATACGTCAATGTGTAAAGTTTACGTTTATGCGTCTGTGTGCGTTTATGTATTATATTCATTTTAATGGTGTCGTTATTTAAAATATTATACTATAATAGTATAATATTTTAAATGTTTCAGTAACAATTTCATACAAAATTTTATGTATACTTTAATTTCTGATTATGTTTTATTGTAAAGATACCTCAATGTTTTTTAACGATAATCAACATAACTATTTGATATTTTCACTCCTTTTATTAAATAATGTTAGAGAAAATGCTTTACATATCGAAAATATACTTTCTTAAAATACACTTTGAATCCTTCAGATCTTTCTCAGAAAAAAAAACGATAAGATTATATAAAAAAAGAAAAGATAGGATACGTATACGTTATTACATTATTTCCCCCGTCTACATACAATAGAATAGTACAAACACGTTCATGAACATATGTAACATTTTTCCGCAAGAAAAACTTTCTTACACTTCGAACAAACTTTCCAAGAATACCCATAAAAGACGACCAGATGAAAATCATTATCGACCATCGACTATCAAATCGAACAAAATCATCTCATACATCGAACGAACTTTCCACGAATACCCAAACAAACAAAAATCATTATCGATCATCGAACAAAAACATTTCATTCGAACAACCTCTCCACGAATAGAAACAAAAACCATCGAGCATCAAACCAAATCATCACATTACCTCAACCAAATCAAAATATATATACAAATTCACATATTTTTCATTGACTTCGAACCGAAGCCATCGGCCGTAACAATATATGCACATGGTTGTTTCGAACATCGAACAAAATCATCTCATTCGAACAAACTCTCCACAAACACAAATGAAACCCACCGAATATCGAGCCAAATCATCACCTTACCTCAACCAAATCAAAATATATACAAATTTGTATATTTTTTGTTGACTTCGTACAATCAGTCACAATAATGCATGCACACGGTTGCATAAATGAATATGCATCGTCGACTGAACCGAGTCGGATAATGTTGTTGAGCGTCAGCTTGGACTGATTATGCAGCGTGCAAAACGGCGGTTCCAGAACTCGGTCTTGGTGTTTACAATTCTGTATAATATATTGTCAGGCTGTGGTCTAATGGAGGAATGGTCTAATGAAAGCTGAGAAGTCGCCGGTTCAGTTCTTAGTGAAGTAAAGTAATTTTCATCAAATTGTTACTGGGGGGCGTTCGGAGTTTCATACATGTGAATTGTTTTTGTTGGAAAATATTATTGCTTTATGTTTTTTCGTCATATGTAGATTATTAATGGAAAAATAGTTCAATAAAGACTGAGAAATCACCGGTTTAGTTCTTGGTGAGGTGGAGTCGTTTTCATCAGATTGTTACTGGTGGTTGAATGGTTTTTGTTAAAAAAGTAATATATTATGAATGATATTTCATTCATTATAATGTAAATTTTTTTTTTAATCTATTGGGAAACGCTTTAATGAAGGTTGAGAAGTTACTGGTTTGATTCTTGGAGAAGTACTATTGGTTGTTTTCATCCGGTTGTAATTGGATGTAGAAGTTTTGTGTTTTAACGTTAGAATAGTTTATATTAAAAAAAATTATTTCATTTGCATTTTTTAAGCAATTTAACTACCTTACTATATTAAATATCCATTTCAAGGTAAAAGTTTATCTAATCTTACTCACCTTTTGTTTATTTCGGTCATACAAAGTAATCTAAACATTTTTCGTTTCATCCTTCCATTATCCATTAACTCTTGATGTTTGTATATTTTCAAAACATTTTTTCGAGCTAAAGTGAAGACAAAAAA
Source organism: Hydropsyche betteni (assembly GCA_028571205.2). Lineage (NCBI taxonomy): Eukaryota > Metazoa > Arthropoda > Insecta > Trichoptera > Hydropsychidae > Hydropsyche > Hydropsyche betteni. The sequence goes on along the minus strand of JAOXNN020000028.1, from coordinate 895,686 downwards.
GTCGACGGTTCGTTTTTTTTTTAAATAAGTTGGTTTTTAACTAGTTAGATAATTCACAATTTATTATGACATATGCTGTCATTTGTTGGATAAAAGCTTTTCCTATTCTTTTCCACTCGTATTTAGTATTATATAATCAATTATCATCCCATATTTTCCACACATATAATATTTTTAATATTATTTATTTAGTCTTTGTTTTCTTTTATTGTTTTTCATTTACAGTCTTTTTTCTATACATACATTTTGCTATTTCCATCCATATTTCTCATCTGTTTTATCCATTATATTGATATATTTTAAAAAATGTATACAAATCACAAATATTTCTATGAATTATTTACATCTAAATAATTTTCGAGACTTCAACGAATTTAAAATATCCGATTTTACATAATAAAAAAATCGAATATTTTGGACGGATCGCGCACTCACTTAATACAGAGTCATTTCTCACGTTTTTATTTCGTCTGAAAAACGATTTTCGCGTGAAAAATCGTCAGCTCGTTCTCGAATAATATATTATCGTACTGCGTCTTTGGTTACATTCACGGCAACATCGGAAAGAGCTTCGACAAATTCATCCGACGTCCATAAATTTATATGCGAATAAAAAATTCAAAGAAATCGACAAGCTTACGCGAACATATTCCCAAAATAACAACTGAATTTGTCAAAGACCCGGTTTATAAATACGTATTTTTTTTCTTGATTTTTATTTTATTTTCACACAGATTAGTCCAATTTGAGAACCGCCGTTCGCCGAAGTGGAAACGGTGCAAAAAAATACAACGAAAATAAGACAAAGGCTAGGAAATCGATCTGTTTACCGGCGACCCGGCCAGTTAATGGGCTGATCCCGTCAACCCTTAACCCACCGACGGTTCCATAAAGCGGGTTTTATTGCCGATGTGCCCCCCCCGTCGCTGGATTTATTTATTTTTTATTTATTTTCCGGTGCGGATAATTCGGGGCGATCGAGACGCGCCGTTGTTTCGCGGAAAATCAGGCCGATTTTCCTTTTTATCCGATTATTTTGATTTGTTTTTTATGAGGTTCGACTTTTTGGGTGTAATGGTGGATTGGTGTAGGTTCGGTCGTGCATGAGGTAAATATTATTTTGAGATAAGTTTTCATCCGATTAGAGTGAATATGAATTCGGAAAGTGAGAGTGCTTGAAGGTTTATATTTATATAATGATTCGTTTCGAGTTTGTATAAGATGTTTTATTTGTGACAGAAATAATATTTTTCCCATTATTTTATCGTACTTGTGGGGGAGTGTGTCGCACGAAAAATTTCCCGGAAAATTATCTAAACGTATTGAGTCTGAGTGTAGCTATAAAAAGAATATTTTCGTTTATTTGATTTTCGCAAAATTTTCTCGACATGTTAAACAGTTCAAGTTTTTTTTTTCATATACCGTTTTGATTAAAAAGGGAATTTTTTACTGAAATTCTCAAAATGCTAATTTTAAATAATGATAATCGTCAAGTACCTACGTAATAATGAATTTTTATATGGTTGTTTTTTTTCATATTCATCATTAACGATTAAAATTTTATTTTTAGTCGTTCAAAATATAATCCGATCTCGACGCATAAATCACAATAAATTTTAGCGCGTCAACAACATCCATATGGATGACTGAATGAAATAAAACAAAACAGAACAAATATTTTACTATTTTTCATATTCACAAACTTTTTATGCCAAAAAGTACGTATTGTTCGCTATGCACTCTACAACAATCAACTGAACAAACACACATACACACCAGAAATAGACCAATTCGAAATATCGAACTTTAACAACATACACAAGGATTTCAGAACCAAAATTCAATATTTAACGAATCAATAATATTCGAAAGCTTTTTCAATGGAGTTTGAATTTATAAAAAATTATAAACAATTTTCGTAGTTCAATAATAAAAAATCAATGTATCATAAGTTATTTGAGGGTTTATAATTTGATGAAATCCTAATATAATTGAATACTAGTTGTTTTTAGAATTGTGATGTATTAATAAAAAAAACCCAATGTTAATAACATCGGCTGTGGTTTTATTAAGAAACGTAAAACGATAAATCTTGAAAACCCAATTTGAATATTTAATATTTAATTAATAAAATCAAAATAGTTCATTTGTTATTTGTTTGAGACATATAGGTAAAGCCAGAGGCAGTAGGTAATAAGCATTATATTATAAACGTTAACTGTATACGCATAAATACCATATTACTTTAAAGTCGCGAGCGTCATTCGAACGAACAGACACACACACAAAAATCCGTGATTATATATAGGGGATTTAAATCTATGTCTAGTTCTCTAGTTTATTCACAGTTTACGTTTACTGATAATAAAGAAACAAATATAAGTATTTTGATGTTTTTTTGAAACTTAGTTTTTTACGTATAAGGCTCTAATTTCAATTGTTGAAAAAAATTACAAAACTTGCATTTTATATTAATTTTCGTAAAAAAAAGGATGAAAAATCGGAAATGGGATGCTCAATAGTCGTATAAAATGAGAGCAATTTCATTATAAACATGTTCACAAGTGATCTTAAAAATAATTGATTAATTTCAGTATGACATAATACATCACATAAAATTCTTATATCAGTATGACATTTATCATAAAAAAAATATATTTTTTGACACTATCGAAAATCATTTTTTATACCACATCAATAAAACAATGCTCAATGAACCTAACACTACTAAATTACTAACGACTCCACCTCAACAATACGCAATCACATGACCTCACCATTTATCAACACACCCGAATAATCATTGCATTTGACATAAACTCCCGAACTAAACGCTCAAAATCCGATTCCCATTCTAGTCCTGGCGTCCTTTCAGTTTTCAGCACAGCACTTACCAGAGACACAACTCCAAGGGGAAATTGCGAGTTTCGGTTCCGCAGCCCCCTAATACAGGAGCGGGCTCGTTTTAATGGGGTGTTCTCAAATAGCGTTCGACGGACACTATTTGAGAACACGCCTCCCCTTCCGGGATCGTTTTGTATGCGCTGCAGTGGGTAATCCGATATTTCAATTTGCTGATTGCGCGGTTCGACACGGACTTGGAAACTAGAGGATAAAGCCAGGGGAAGGATCCAGAAATAATAATGCGGGATTTTCTGGAATAAGACGCGGTCGAAATTGATCTGGCTGAGTCGCCATCTTGTCTTCGGGGCTTAGTTTGGGTGCGAATTTGAAAATTGTGTGGATTTTCGATTGTGCTGTATTGATTGATTGGAACGTGCGTTTTGTAAAATAAATGTGTGGAGTTTAATAAAAATTTTGTGTGTTCGAAAAAATAATGTGTGAATGAGAATTGAAATGTGCGCATTCGAAAAATTACTTTGATCGTTGAAAAATATATGTACCAATGAATAAAACGTGCATTGAAATGAATATAAATAAAAGATCGGCAATGACGTAAACGCGGATAGGGAGAAATAACAAACGCACAGTCATTATTCACAATTTTCATGATAGAATAAAAAATGGACCATATTGTTAAAATGTGATTTAAATTAAATTTTAACAAAAAAAAACGTTGAAATTTGTATTGTATTTTCTATGGTGGAAGACTTTACTCCGATGACGTTGCGTCTTCTCAATTATTTCAATTCACAAACCTTTTTTTTCTATTAATCAATTCATATTTTTCAATGCTCACATTATAGTGACAAAAAAAAATTAATTATACACTACAAATAAAATGATGCTCGATACAAGTTTTTTAATGCACGGGAAATAATGCACATCGTATATTATTCTAATACACAAACAATTCGTTTTAAAGCACAATGTATACTTTTTCAATCCACAGTCAAATCGCATACTTGATTAATCATCTTCATAATCTCAAATTTATGAACAAAAATTTCTGATAAAATATATAGAAAAATCAATATTGGAAGATCCTTTATGAATATCTGATTAATCATCCATTAAGTTGCATGAAATTGAGTTACAGTAAAATCCCAATTACATGTTCCCAAAATTTATTAGTTCACCGAAAATTGATCGGTTCGTTCTTCCTTTATTGGTTAAATTTTCGCAGTCCTAAAAACCCAAATATCAACTTCAATAGAGAAGGTTACATTCGTCAAAATTTTAATACAATTACCTCATCAAAACAATGTTGCTTTCCAGAATAAATTAGCTATTTTGGTATATTTATCTGGTGATGTTACATCATTTTCAATGTGCGGTTACTAATATGTTCACATGCTTGTTTACCAGGTCGCCATTTCGTTTTGCTGGAATCGTAAGAATTGTATGAATGTTTTTCAACGTTGCGCAGTGTCGTTTTCAATGTACTTACAGTCGTAATGCTTTCGAAACGATACTGACCGTATTTTGTGCTTCAGAAAAGTGCTTTCGTTTCAGTATTTGTAGAAATCGATTTAATTTTCATTATACTTCATGTATGCTCGTGTTCGAGATACTTTTCGATATTTCTATCAGGCGTTTCAATATTAAAGTTTTTTATTGAGGTTCTTCGAGTTTTCTATGATTATAATATGTACGAAATTCATATTAAATCAATTCATAAACTTCCTGTATAGGGGTGAAACAATCAATTCATATAATTAGTACATAGAGAGTATAAAGTACTTGTATGCGATGTCGCAGTCCACAACTTCTACGAAATATATATATCCGCAAACCTAGAGGAAACAAGCCAAATATCGTAAACTATTTTCAATATTTATAGTTTCTAAATATCATCATAAGATTTTCTAATAAATGAGAAATTAGTATGTAACATTTATAGTAGTCAAAATTTCTTTAGTAAGTTATCAGAATAACCTAACGTTATATAAATCCACTATATAAAGGACTACTTTTATATTTATTCAATTGAAAATATTATATTATATATTGTATAAATATTTTCCACTATTTTAATGAAAACTGATTAATCCAAACGTAATTTCAATAATAAACCCATTTAAGAATAGACACACTTAAGAATGCAGTTAAATTTTACAATTAAAAATTATACTTAATCCTATAAAACAAATTATTTGTGCATTACAATAATATACGATGCAAATTGGGTCCATTTTTTATATTACAATGATAGTTGTGAATTGGATTATCGTATTTCACCCTATGCTTGTTAACGGCGTTGCCGAACCTTTCTTTATATTCATTCTTATGCACGTTTGTTCGTTATACATGTAATACACAGATATGTTTCATAAACATCAAAATAAAGCTCGTGCAAATGTTCATGCAAAATTCACCCATTATTTTTTAACGCACACTATTTTTTTTTAATTCTCAGAAAAATACCCATTCATTTTATAAAATGCACATTTAAACTATCCCCATCGCCTTATTGACATTAAAACCATCAAAAACTTAGAAAATCACAAATTTCGAACGCTCCGATGTTCTCTCGCTTCCCCAGGTGGGCACGGGGTCAAAATGGCAACCTAGAGGTCGTTAATCGAAAACAGGAAGCTATTTACGATTTCCGTCTACAATTTAACCCGGGTTCGATCGGTATTATTGCCCCGGCTCCGAATTGACAAAATTCAAAAGCACCCACTTCTCGTTGTATCCGCGCGTGTTCGTTTGCGGGTCGAAATTTCGCAAAATCGTCCATAAATAGACGTGGACTCCATTTCGGAATCGGATCGCAAATTTGGAAGATGTGCTCGAGTTTAGGGTTGGAAGTTATTTTGTATTCGTGCAGGGTCAGGGTCAATGGTGTGGTTTTGCGAATTCTGCGAATGCCGTGATTGAAATGTGAGATCGTGTCTTTTTAATTTGTTTTCGTGATGATTAATGATATGTATTTTTAGCTTAGAGTAAAATCATGTATAAAATATGTTTATGTTTATAAAAAAAATATTGATGTTATATAAAATTGATTTTATCCAAATTGAAGTTCGTTCTTCAAAATAACCATGCGTTATCAATGCTAATTCAGTTCTATGAATGTCGTGGTTAAGACGTGTGTTAATCTTTTTATATTATTTTTTATCATTATAGTGATATATATTTGTAATTAAAAGCACGATCTTGTATAAATATGTAAATATTTATAAAAAAAAAATTAAGTTATATAAAACAAATGTTATCCAAGATGATGTTCGTTCTTCAAAAATAACCATATGCTGTCATGGCTAATTCAGTTAATGTATTAATGTGATAATTATAATCTTTTTTGATCACTTAATAAGCCAAATTTTCATTTGAAAGGTATTTGTATTGAGCAAAACCTTTGAAATCAGTTTAATGATGTCATAAAAATGTGTAATACATCTTTCATATTTCTAAAATTATTACTTTGAAAATTTTATATTTTTTATAAAACTATTAATCTGATTTCTTAAATGGTTAGGTTTTATTGCTTTGTATAATATTATATATATGTATGTAAGTGGATTTTTTTTCATAACGAATAGATGATTCTGATATTTCAATGATACTTAATTTATTCAATGTTGCAAAATCACTTTAACAACAAACTATATCATCAACCATTTCAAAACCAAGCAAAAAAAAATCATATCCATATACTTCTTAAAAAATATGAAATATTCAAAACGTCAAAGCGCATAATCCGAAGCTTCATTGCAGAGCTTAAAGCGGTTATAACAAGGATTACCATCATCCTGCGAGAGGATTACGCGATAGTTGATCGGCGGAACGGACGAAAAGCCGAAGCCAGGATTTCTGACCGAGGTCTTCTTGTTTGTGTTAAATATTTAACTGGAACGTTACACCCCGTAACTGGCGGCATTACGCGGAAACCGTAACAAGGCCTTAGTGTCCTGGCCGATTCAATTAAAAATCGAAAAACACGCCACACTGCGGCTCACGGAACGTCAAACTTTCTTATGTCCCGAATGAAAAATTCGAAATCGGCACCGCGTGGGTTAATTGCGGTCGAGGATCCAACCTCATTGGTATTGGCGACGCGTTGCTACCACTTTGTCAGTGGTTCGAATCACCCTGCACCCTCTGAGGACACTTTGCCCCAACCGTGCTTCCCGTCCTCTTGTTCGGTGCGGTGAGCCAGGGGTGCTCAACGTGTTTTCGATATTGAAAAAATTAAAAATTTTCGCTTTTAATCAAAATATCGGTATTTATGTCGCAGTCTATGCATATTATTAGTCTACTAATATATAGGCTCGATGTTAATAACATCGGCTGTGGATTTGTTAAGAAACGGGAAATGATAAAATGTGAAAACCCGATTGTGCGAACCCGAAATGTGTGCCCGATTTGAATATTTAATTAATAAAATCAAAATAGTTCATTTGTTATTTGTTTGTGACAT
>JAOXNN020000028.1:866100-888259 GCA_028571205.2 Hydropsyche betteni | reverse complement strand
TATTGGCAATAACACGGCGAATGTTGTCTTCCAAATGGTCAAGCGTTTGTGGCTTATCCGCATAGACCAATGACTTTTCATAGCCCCACAGAAAATAGTCTAGCGGTGTTGAATCACAAGATCTTGGAGGCCAATTCACAGGTCCAAAACGTGAAATTAGGCGGTCACCAAATTTTCGAAATAAAACTGCACAATTTGCAAGCGTTGTTCAGGCGTGAGTCTATTCATGATGAATTGTCAAACCAAACTGAGAATAAATCACTTGACAACTGTCAAATCGGTCGCCATCTTGAAAAGAAATGCCAACTTAAAGTTCTATACCTCGAAAAAAACAAAAAACACCCTATATAATAGCGGATTTCTATGTGTCCGTGTGTGTCGATGACGCTCGCGACTTTAAAACGACGCGTCGATAAGATTATTTTTTTGCGCCTATAAAATTATTCTTCATGCGTATATGGTCTTTATGCGTATACACTTAACGTCTATAATATCATGCTTATGGCAGCGTCTCTATTAACTTATACAATACGTCGATTATTATGCAGTAGAAAAAATATTTGGATCTCCTATACATGTATATAATCACCGATAATAGATAAAAAATGAACTAGTTGTTCTATAGTTATATGGTTAGGTGTTGGTAAATTTTTTTTGGAAAGGGTCAGATAGTAAAAGTTTGAAACTCGGTAGGTTGTATAGCAAACTTGAAGATATTTATAATACATGGGTAGTTCTAAAAAAATATCAACAAAAAAGAAGAAAATTTTGAAAATTTAAAACTAAATAATTTCAAAATAGTTATTAGAAAATTCAAATGCTAGTTTCGAAAAATATTTTTACAAAGAAAACAAGTATTAATAAATAGCTCCGCAGGCGATTTTTTCTCGGATTTTATTGATTAAATCTATACTATTGATAATAACGTGAAATATTCTAAAATAGATAATTTTGGCGAACAATCACTTCCAACTGAGGGTTTGAAGGAAGACATCTGTCAAATTTGTTGTGAATTGTTTAGTAGTGTAAGAAAAACCATTATGGAAGGTTATAGAATTGAACAACGTGTGCAAATCATTAAATTTTAATGTACATTTTGAAATCGTGCGTTTTTATTGAAAGATCCTATAGATCGACTCGATAATAAACTATTTTTTATTATTTGTATTTATTATATGATTTAAAATGCTCGATGTAATTTCAAAAATTAAAAATCTTATGATTCATCCGATTTGCTATATAAAAATAACCCATGAAAAATTTCATTTCAATCTGCAAATTTATATTGTTAATTTTTTATTAATTTTCTTTGATGATTAATCGCAGTTTCAATCACATAAAGCTAATCAAAAATAAACACAAAATCCACCAACGACACTCCAATATTAAATCAACAGCACTTTCCGCATACAAGAACAAAGAAAAATTTAAAATTCTCAAATAAGATTCCACGTCGGCAACAAATTCCAATCCACCCCATATAAAGCGGAAGACAAATTGAATTCAGTCATAAAATAGAATTTCTCACATAACTTAATTCGGCCCGGAATAAAAATAGAACCGGCACAACCTGTCGATATCGCCATACGTTCCCCGCGGCGCACATGTTGAGAAGCGCTGGCCGTAAAAGCCTCAACTCGGTTTCGATTCACCTTCGCGCTTTGCGTAAAAGTGCGGTTCACTTTCCGAACACGTTCACATCATTTCGCTGAGTGATTTTGTGGCCACACATTACCCGTGGTGCGTACACTATAAGGACGGGCGTATTTTTTCAGAGGACATTTCGTGGTCTCGATGAAACTTTCGGGTAAAAATTCACTACAGTTCTCAAAATGGGGTCCTTGATATAATGGTGAAGTTTTTAAATTGTAAAAAAATATTTTGTTTTTATTATCGCTATTGTATATTTCGAATTCAACCTTTTAAACATAAAAAATAGTCCCCTATATATAATAGCGGATTTCTGTGTGTGTGTCCATCTGTCCGTTTGTTTGATGACCCTCGCGACTTTTTCGCGAATATGGTATTTATGCGTATACAGTTAACGTCAGTTAATGCTTATTACCTACTACCTCTGGCTTTGCATATATGTCATAAACAAATAACAAATGAACTGTTTTGATTTTATTAATTAAATATTAAATATTCAGATCGGGTACAAATTTCGGGTTCACGCAATCGAGTTTTCACATTTTATCGTTTTCCGTTTCTTAACAAAACTATAGCCGATGTTATTAACATAATTAATATTTTCTAATGGTTGACTTTGATTCGTAAAAGGTTTACTTTCAAATTTAACAAATTGAATTTGAAGTTTAAAGGGTTCAATTAAAAGTTCATAAGGTTGAATTTGTAATGTGAAACCTGTAGTAATAATAAAACAAAAATGGGTTTTCTAAAACTAAAATAATAATAATTAATAATTTCTACGTGAAATTTGTATTATATAATATTAATTTAAGTATGCTGATTTTGGAAGTTAAGAAAAACTGATTGCGGTCAAAACTTGAATTGATGTTAAAATAAATCGTTGAATATTTTTTTATAATATCTAATAAGGTTATTGAAAGTTTGGATACTGAAACTTTTAAGTAAGTGATGATCTGAAATATTTTAAATTATTTAAATATTGAAAATATCAAATATTACTTAACTTTAACATTAAGATAGATTCCACGTTATGGAGGATTAAGGTTTTTCAATTTTAGTTTTTTTTTTTGAACATTGTTACGTGTTAACTTCTTATTTTAAATTCATTCGCAAAAAAAAATAAAAAATTTGAATTTGAATGCATTTGAACGATATATGGGTGGATGTTATAGGGGGGTTTACTGTATTTATTTATGCAATTTTTAAGAGTGTTATATGTAGATGGAATTAATAATAAAATTATAAATAATATATATTTTCTTTAAGTTTTTATAAAAAAGTTAATATTTCTATTTAAAATAAAAAGATTAAATTTTTATTTATTAAAAGGTTTAAAATGACAATTTTATTCAAAGATTAAAAATATATAAAAAAAATTAGACGACATTCCTAAAAAAAATGGAATCAATTAATAACACGAACCCCATTCAAAGACCCACTAAAAAAGATTGAGAGCCACAATCCAAAGAAGACTCCAAGAGCAAATGTCGCAATTCGTAAGTCGAACGCGTACCGAATTCTTGACGATTTTCGCTCGATCCATTTGCGGCGCTTTACGGCCGAACTTAACTTTACGCCCGCCCGATAAAGCACAAAAGGCACCTCCGACATTCCCAAATCCGAAAACAACGAAAACAAAAACCCACAACACCTCAAAACGAACGTCCACTTCATTGAGCGTTTAATTGAAACGTCCCGTCTAATAAGACGCAATGTATAGCGAACGGCGAATAAGCCGCGGCGAACGTGACCCGGACAAGTTCCCGGAATCTATCCGGCGAAAATCCCGGGAAATCCCGGTGATTCCCCCCCCCCCCCCCTCCCGGTCCGCACTTAAAACGTCCGGACTTTGTCGCTGTAATCCCGGACGCCGGGACGGATCTTCCCTTTCGGACCGGGAAAATCGGATTTTGGCCAATTTGAAAGTCAAATATGCGAGGATTTTTAAACGTTTGCGCTGATTGGTTTTGATAGGTTTTTTTTTTTGGTATTAAAATTGAATTTTAGTGTTTAATTCTTATATTGAACTAGTGGGTATTAATTTGTGCATGTTTTATTTTAAACTAGTATATAGGCCCGATGTTAATAACATCAGCTGTGGGTTTATTAAGAAACGGAAAACGATGAAATGTGAAAACCCGATTGTGAGAACTCGAAATGTGTACCCGATTTGAATATTTAATTAATAAAATCAAAATAGTTCATTTGTTATTTGTTTGTGACATATAGGCAAAGCCAGAGGCAGAAGCTACCCGATTCCCGTACTCGATTTGAATATTTAATATTTAATTAATAAAAACAGTTCATTTGTTATTGTCACAATTACGACATATAAGCAAAGCCAGAGATAGTAGGTAATAAGCATTATATTATAGACATCAACTGTATACGCATATAAAGACCATATTCACGAAAAAGTCGCGAGCGTGATTGAATGAACGAACACACACACACACACACACACACACACACACACACAGAAATCCGCTATTATATACAGGGGATGTATATTTGACTTAACCCAATCTAATCTAACTCAACCTAAAAATTCGTTTATTACTTTTTTTCGTGTCCGGTTTTCACCCGGTGATTGGTGGTATTGGCGGATGTCTTTCGACACCCATAGAGTATCTTGAGTAAATTATCACCTATAACTGAAACTGAAACAAAAGGATGATACTGAAATACTGATTTCAGAAAAACTGAATAAATAGGATGTACATGTATATAGGAAGGAGAGAGGGGGATATGATTTAAAAAATATTTTTATAATGGTCCGTTTGTTTGCACATTTTGATCAAAGTGCTGTGATAGAATTGTAAATATTTCCCTATGTAAAGTCGAAAATTTTAATTAATTATAGTTAATTAATGGAAAGGGTAAAATGAAATTTTATTTTTCACTAATACACGTACATTTTAAGCAACATCGACCTTTTTTTTCACTTTCCCAATATATTATATTACGCTGTAAAAAGGGTCGAACATTTTTCATAATTGAAACGTACAAAAAAATTATTTATCCCGAAAACTTCATAGATCATCCGGATTTAAAGCCCAAATCAAATTATCACTCATTTTTTGTATCAAATTCAAGGATTTCTATTTTTAAAATTTCCATCCAAGATCCCAAAATACATTTCCTACATACAAAAAAAATTACTTATCCCGAAGAATTCATGGGCCATCTGGATTTAAAACCTACCTCAAATTATCACATTACATCACTTATTCTTGTGTCAAATTCAAGGATTTCGTTATAAAATTTCCATCCACGATCCCAAAATACACTTCCCACATACACCAATGACAATTGGAAATCCCAAAACCCCAAAATAGACCACCTCACAAATTTCAATTCACCAAATCAGGCAGTTGACCTCCCGCGCTTGACTTCCCCCACAACTCCCTTGGGCGCCACACGTAAATCTTCCCCAGGGAGAAGGAGCTACTCTCCGGGATTTGAATACGTGCCTGTTACACCTATCCCGACCCATGCACCTCGATATCCCACCCCTAGCCCCCTTCGTGTATAATATAATGTAATATATAGATCCCGGGCTCGTTTGCGTGGTCCTTGTCGCACTTGGTCCTGTCGCGGTCTGCCTATCGATTTAATTATGCCGTTTGGTGGATCGGAGATTGAATTTTGATTCGTGTTCTCGAAATTTTTGTATGATTGGTTTGTGTTTTTGATGTTGTGTTTCTTTGAAGTGGTCGTTGCGTAACGGTAGCTTGTGTATGTAACGTTACTTGTAACGTAAGGCGTGTTTGAGGGAGGTATGGTTTGTGGGTGATATTAAGTGTAGGGATTGAAATTTAGTTATGTGGATGGTTTTGAAGATGATGAATGAGGGTAGATTTGGATTTTTTTATCAACGTGTTGATGACTTTCAAATCAATCATTATCTGTGTGGATGATTATGATGGTTATGGTGTGAATGAGGGTAGATTTGGAAGTATAAATTTCAAAGAACTAAGCGGTTTAGTACTGATTTTTTTAATTAAAATATTTTTTGATATATTGAAATTTCAATTTTATCATTGCGTTGATTCACTGAAAATTTTCAATTATTTAAATAGGGATGTGGATATTTGCAGATACAACATTTGCAAATAACTAATAATTTGCAGATATCTGTGAATTGTTTGATTATTTCTAATGCACTGTACCTGATTTCAAAGATATTGTATCTGCAAATGGCTAATGATGTGCAAATACGGTATTTGCAAATTGTCAATAATTCGCAGATACTGTATCTGCAAATAACCAATAATTCGCAGACAGTGTATCTGCAAATAGCCACATCCTTTAAATAATTGTGATTGAATTAGGGTTGCTATTTGGTGTACAAAGGACGCAATTTTCTCTTTTAATTAAAAACGAAACGTTCTTCTTTTAATTCTAAGCCGTCTTTTTTGTTATTTCGACATAAGATAAATTAAAAAGATATTGCATTTGACACGTGCTCTTGCATGCTGAACAAAATTTTTCAATTTTGAAAGTGCATATAATGAAATGCTATTTTGTCACGTGACCATTAAGTAGAGCGTTTTTATTGGTCGATTCGAAAAACCACTTATATTATATAACGGCGACGAAATGATAATAATAAAATATCGTCTTTTCCTAAATTTTCATTTGATTTTAAAAACATTAAAAATTTATCTACATATTTTATGTCATTATGAATATTTTCAAGTAACTACGTATTTTAACCGATGGCTGTCTTCTTGAAGATTTCCCCTCCTCAAAAAAATAAGTACCTACGTATTTCAAACTTTTTCTGATTTTAATTTTTCATTCAATTTATGAGATGTAAAAATGTAATGTTTTATGCGAGAAAAAAAAAATATGAAACCTGAATATATTATAATATATAATAATATTAGTAACTCGATTGAAATTTCATGGTTGGAAGGATTAATTAAAACGCCAATTAAAAACTTTGAAGTTTAACAGTTCCATTATGCACACTTTCCGTGGATACAAAACCATATTTTTATTCAACTATTATAATAATTTAAAATTTTCAATGCAGACAACAACAATATCACTACAAGCAATAAACTATTTCATTTTCATAAAAAAAACTATTATTTCGAATTTCATTTGAAAAAAATGATCGAAAATCAAATCATTTCACAACCAACCTAAACAAACTTTAACAAGCACCAAAATTTCAATCCATCAAATACCAAAAGAACAACCCCCGTCACCGCATAATAGACACATCGACTAGTTCTCTCATTATTTCCCATCCGAAAAGTTTGAATTATATCCCCATACCATCAGCACTCAAATTAAACAATCGCTCCGAACACACACACGTCATGTGGGCCGAAAAGAGCGAACCTAAAATCAAAATCGTCGGCGTCTAACAAAGGCCATCGACAACCCTTCGTAACAGGTTACATGGCGATGGTTCGCTTATTACAAGGTTTTCCCTGCTGAAAAGTTTCTGATTTCAATTTTCAGGCTGCGTCGGTGTAATTAATCTTTCGCCGACGCAAATTGAATCGCAACTGGACGAAAGGGGTGTGAGTGGTCGGAAGTCGATTTTGGTTTATTTTTATTTTGTATTGGCTGTTGAGTGCTGCGATTGAGTGGGTCTTTGATAGGTGAGATAAAAGATGAAAGCCGTGTTTTAATGAAAAGATTGTTTGTTGAACTGATTGATATTTTTATTATATTTGATTGATATCAAAAGTTACGCTTACGACTTTAAGGCTCAACCTCATACAAATCAAATTCAATAATATTTTTCAAATATTATCTTCGTTCAATGTATTCGGTATTCATATTGCATTTTTCAAACCATACTTATCTTTTTCTTGTACTCATGCACGCTTGAGCTATAGAATCATAAATTTTTACTAATCATGCAGTTGGATTTATTCCAACCAACTCTTAAAATTTCTTTATCTAGAGTGATTTTTAAGGTCAAAACTTCTGGAACTATTTCTGATGCATCTGAACTTTCAAAACGTCGCAACAGTTTCATTCTTCAAAAAATGGTAAAGCAAAGAAAAGCGAATAAATTCTTCTCTCGGAATAAGTGCATCTATTTGCAAAACGATTTGAAAAATATTTGAATGCAAAAAATACGTTTTTGAATGATCGATACAACACAAAATATTTGATAAAAATTTGACGAACGTGACACCATCAATGACGTAAAAACAACCATCAAACACGACATTACTTACGGAATTAGCATATTTAAATCTTAAAATAATATAGCATATACTTAACTTATCCTCTTTATATAATCACGGATATCTGTGTGTCTGTCCGTCTGTTCTTTCGAATGACGCTCGCGACTTTTTCGCGAATATAATCTTTATGTGTATACAGTTCACGTCTATAATATGATGCTTAATACCAACTGCCTCTGGCTTTGCCTATATGACACTATTTTGATTTTATTAATTAAATATTAAATATTCAAATCAAAAACACATTTCAGGTTCACACATGGTTTTCACATTTTATCGTTTTCCGTTTCTTAACTTCCACAGCCGATTTTATTATATTAACATCGGGTCCATTTACTATACTTTTATAAACATGAGAATTTTCATATAAATAATTTCACAAACCACTAATTTTTATACCAAACACCATATCACGTCCAATCGATCCGAAATCAAATTACCTCACACAAGCCCAATATCAATCATATTATAATATACGCTCTGATTGAACTCAACGACATATATTACATCCTAATGTATACATAATCAAAGCTTAATTAAAACGTATTGTATTGTTCGAGCATACATCTTCGATCACGACACCGAACGGACAATTTTCGATCAAGTCCGCCTTTGCAGAAAATTTACATAATCGCGTTCCCGGGAATTCCATATGTTTCGTATACTTTTTTTATGCCGAGCCATATTTCGCGTATACGAGCGAATTCCGAGAGGCATATTCGTAATTCGTGATCGTTTCATATCCACCCTTAACCGTATATATCACGCGTATTAAATAAATTTGGCGTATTATAACTTTGAGCGTGCGAAAGCCCGATATGGATACGGCAAGATGGATCTGTTCGTATTTGTTTCAATCTCCCACTTTCGGGATGGGTTTTTTCTTCTATTTTTTCGTGCATGCGTTTTATTTTTGAATAAGTGTTTTTCGGGATACGAGCGTAATAAATTATGATGAAATTCGGCGGTTATTTGCGTATAATGTTATGCTATCGTATTATCGTTCAGAAGTCTTAATGAAAACATCAATGTTATCGTATGTAGGTAATCATTTCAGAAGAGAATAATATTGAAAATTTACGTTTATTTACGCTGTAATGCAAATATGGCTCTAGTCATTATTTCAGAATAGAACAATATTAAAAATTTATGTTTTTTTATATGATAATGTAAATGTAGCTCTTTTCACAATAGTTATTATTATTTGATTCAAAAGATATGAGAAAAAATCATAGTCATATATGATTTATATTTTAAATTAAATAATTTATGTGTTTAGCACGATCAATTATTATTATTATTATTATTATTATTATTGTTGTTGTTGTTGTTGTTGTTGTTGTTGTTGTTGTTGTTGTTGTTGTTATTGTTATTATTATTGTTATTATTATTATTATTATTATTATTATTATTATTATTATTATTATTATTATTATTATTATAAAAATTGACTTTCAAAAACTTCAACAGTGATACGATAATGCAATTCAGCATAGATATAATATTTGAAAAGTGAAAACGTCGCCATATCTGTGAATGAATTAAATATAATATGAACCATGTTACGTATAATATTATCAAACTACGATGTCATCTTTTTCAAAACTGATAAAAATTCTTTGAAAAGCCTATCCAATAATATATCCAATATATACAGGTCAAGATCTCCTTGACACCGCTTGAAATTTAAGCGATACTTTTTGTTTGTTAAAATAAAAATTTCTTCCAAGAAACTTGATACTGAAACCATCTTTTATCCAGGGGTCGGCGAACTTTAAAACTTCAAAACTTCGACGTAAAATTTTGAGACTTGGCGTACCAAATAACAAACATGAATGGATAATTTTACTCAAAACCGACAGAAAAATTCAAATTTCAAAAGGTTAAAACTGACCGAACCAAAAATAGTTTGAAAATCGAATTCAGACTTTTCTGACACGTGTCTTATGTCGTAAGACCATTCGCACATATTATATTATATTATACTATTATATTTTATGTATAAATAACGATCGATAAAAACCAACCCATTCAATAAGACAAAAATCCCACTCCAACAAAAACAAATTACAAACCACCACTTTTCAAACCATTTCGATAAAAAAAAAATCCTCCTAATTCGCGCACACGGCAGCCACCATAACGATATCGCCATACAAAATACGGAAGGTATACAGTTTTTCCACTACATGCACTCATTTTTCCCCTATCATATTTTACATATAAATTGATATATAAAACGATACCGAGACATGGCCGTATACGGTTATGGCTTAACCCTTTATTCGCCTTTCCGCTCCGTTCGGGACCTGGTCGTAAAAACGCACGACGAGACTCTTTACATGGCCGTATATATGTACGTGTGCCTTTTTTTTGGAATTTCACTGAGTACTGAAAAACGCGAATATTATACGCGAAATTCTTCGCGTTCTATCGAGCGCGATGTTGAAAGTCCTAAATTTCGTGAAATTTTTTTCACGTCTTCCATTTTGCGTGGGTGAACACTTTTTTGAAAAAAAAAAGGCATTGATTAATATATATTTTGATTGGTTTTAAAAAATTAAATGGAAATGCATCTGAATTTTAAAATAGACAATTTGCGTTGTTCGAATTTTCATTGCTCAATCTTCTAAGAAATTCCTGACTTAAAACATTTATCATTTTAAAAAATTGTAATAACTTTACAAATTCTACAACCTTCTTCTTTAATTTGTAAAGTTTAAAATTAATCATATCCCAATAAATATCAAAGTTATAATTATTTAAAGTGTGTATATGTTACAGTCAAAGTATATTTTAACTGAAGTTTTAGATAAATTGTATTTAAATACAAATTGTCTAGTTATGGTATATTTCAACAGAAGAAAATACAGTTTAACTGGTGCTCACTAGTTAAAGTGTATTTTCAACTTGACCGATGAGTTTTGACAGTTCAGATATTTAAAAAGAATATTTTTATCAAACCATATGCGCATTTTACTTCTATATTTGATTATTGAAAAAAAATTAGAAATAGAATAATCTCAACGAGGCATTCATCGCAAAAACGTAAGTTTCGAGTCCATATTAATGAAAAAGTGACGTTTAATGGCTCACATTGGTGGACAAGTACAATTTTTGTGCCATTATAATCATATCGCCTATTTATTACAATGTTTATAATGTTGCTTTGTCGAAAAACAGTTCTAAATTCAAAAACCTTTAGAAAAATACTGAAATTATAACTAATTACTTGATGCAACTAACTCGACTCAACAATATTTACCGTTTTTTTTGTATTTCGCCAGTGACGTTGGCAGCACTGGCTTGTTAGTTGACATTAAAATACACATTGTCTGATTCTGACCAGTTAAATCATATTTCCATTGTGTCGGATGAAATAACTACATGGGTTAGACAAAATATACTCTAACTAGTCAAACTACACTTCAACTGACAAGTACACTTTGACTTTAACATATACATTATTTATTTCCTCAAAATTGAATAAATACCATCAATATAAACTCAATTTACAGCAGAAAATAACTCGATTCTCTCAATACATTTTCAACGAATCAATATACGACCCTATTATTTATAATGAAAGGACACGAACACTATCGAAATCCTGAAAAAATCTGGAAACACTATTAAATCAGCCAATGCCACCGGTAAACGAGGACTGTCGAGAATGCGGTCGAAACGGCGAAAGGGAAAAAAACCGAGGGGGGGAAGGAAAAAATACGAAAAGACCGAAAAACGTGGAATAAAGTCACCGAAAAAGCAATCGAAGAATCTCCATTACGCAAGTTTCAATTCGCCGTTAGGGAATTTAAATTGCCCGATAAAAAGGTTCATCAATTTATTCGCGGGACGTTTTCGTTTCCGGGGTTCATTTTCGTCCGTAGGTCGCTAACAAAGTGTCGAATTTGCGGGTTTTTTTCTTAAACAAAAAAAAAGATTTTATAATATATATGAGTCGTTTTTTTATTTGCTCGTTAAGGTTCCGCGTTCTTAATAACTCGCCTGGTTGTTGCAGGAAAGGGTTTTTTTTTTTTCAATTATTGTATGGGATGTTTTGATTCACGTATTTCGAGAGGGTTTCTTTTATATCTAAATTGGGATGGTTTTCCCATTTTATTTTTCATCATTATTTTTATATATCATTACAAAACTTATTCATATATTAAATATAAATTCAATCACAACCACGATATATAAAACCCATCATTAAATTTTAATGAAATTTCCGGTTTTATTTTCCACAATTTTTTCAAGACTTTTTATTTCCAGGTTTATTCATACACACTTCATAATCAAAACGACCCATCTTTCGAGCATTTCGTGATTATAATTTAATATTAATTAATTAAAATTAGAGCTCGAAACGTAAAACGAGCATAATTTCAATTGCGCATCGCGAACCGAGGCGCTTTCGCGAAACGTCTACAGTGTTTTATCGCACCGTGGAGTGTAGAGCATCCTTAAGAATATATATATACATATTTTCCAGCACTCCCACAACTGTTCCGCACACTAAATGTATTATATAAAATCGTAAGACACAATAATTAAGTAGCCCAGCGTGCACTGGCACGAATTGTCCCGAGGAATAATATAATATGATGTAATATGTAAGGCTTCGCGTTACCGTTCGCGAAACTTGGAAGGTCTTATAATTTCGCCGAATATCAAGTTGTTGTTTTTGTTGTTGTTGTTGTTGTTGTTGCGTTGTTGTTGAGTTGTTGTTATACCCTCTCGGTCTCTTTGTTTCCAGTCGGTCGTTTGTAATATGACACTTTGATATGGGCGTGGTTTGGGCTATTCGAATTGCATTATTTTTTGATAGATCGAAAAAATCACATTGGATCAATTCAAAAAAGCTAGTATCCAATAGTTAAAGAGGATAATTTAAACGTGAATTTTATAAAATAAATGTGTGTTTATCGTGAGTATTTAATAAAATTAGTGTGAATCAAAAAAAAATAATGTGTGCATTATGCAAAAGAAATGAAAAGTGTGTTTTCGAAAAATTACTTTGATCATTGAAGAAATATATGTACCTTAAAACGAATAAAACGTACATGAGAATAGATATAATAAAAGATCGGCAACGCCGTAAACGCGATTAGGATGAAATACCATCTGCATGCCCATTAGTCACAACTTTCATAATAGAATAAAAAATGAACCAAATTCTTATAATTAAAATTTTAATAAAAGGAAACGTTAACAGTTGACAGTTGTATTATATGTTCTATAAAAGAAGATTCTAGCGATATTGCCACGTCTTGTTCATTTACATGCTCAAACCTATTTTTTTTTATTGATCACTTCATATTTCTCAATGTTCACATTATAATGCCAAAATTTTTTCATTGCACACTACAAATAAATTAGAGCTCAATACAAAATTCTTTAACACATCAGAAACAATACAAATCATATATCATTTTAATGCAAAAATAATTTACTTAAGGCACAATGTAAACTTTTTCAATACACAGTCAAATCGCGCCCATAGGTCAACACTCGATTGACCTTTTCCAAAAAAAAAAAAATGCATTTTATTCCAAAAAAATCAAACACCTCCCCATCGCGACCTCATTTCAAACACATGCGTCGAAAATGTAGCGCCAAAATAAAAACGGGCCCCTTTTCTATCGAACCCCCCAATTTTCAGAACTAGCCGGGAAATTCGAAATGAAAAAATCCCGCGCACCCCTCCCCCCGCCTAAGGTCTCCAGTGGCTGTTCATATGGTTATTCTGTCCCATAAATTCCGGCCGTTTAGTTTTATACGTTGGACGGGACGCGCTCTAACCAACCTTCCCTTTCCTATGCCATCCCTTATACCCATCCCTTATCCCTACTCCTTATCCGAGGATTTGATTGTGAAGCGATAGTGGGATTTTTATGTCCGCGTGCCACCCTTGCATCTCTCATACTACTGCTGTTTTCGTCCGACTACAGTTTCTCAAACTATTTATTAATTTTTGCATAATTTGTTTTAAAAATTTCGATTAGTTATTTTTTTTGCTCATATATCTTTTGAGATTATAAATAACAACATATTGAGTAACCTTTAGAGATTAAAATAAACAATTGAAGTTTAGTAATGAGTGAAACTTATTGAATTTTTCTATTTCAATAGAAAACCTAATAAGTTTTTAAAATTGCTGGACATGTATTTAATCATTTTGATTTATAAAAGATGTTCTATATAACGTTTAAAAAATAGAATAAAAATATTGAAAATGAATAGGATACAACTTTTTCAAACTCTTCAATCTTTCGATAGCCCCTCTATAAAGCAAATCTTTTATCAAGATATGACATTCTATTTAAATCATCGAAACCTTTCACATTAGATAATATGTAATAACTAAACACTTTTTATAAAATAAAATTTTAAATCGACAATTTTTGAGAAGTCGATAGAGTGAGAACTCGGAATCATTTTTTTAGAATTATCTCTCATCAATGAGAGATTAAACTCTCATTTTCGAATCAAACGGTTACATACCCAATTTGAGACCATCAAGTAGTTGTTAAAAACGGATTTACTCTTACCATTCCCGCAGCTTGAACCATCATCCTTATGAATTACAATTCATGCAACGTTACTGATACACCACGGGCTGGCTCGCTGAAGTTAACCCTTTCATACTTGACTTTTTTTTTGGACGAAAACATTTTATTTTATAGAATTCTTTTTATTGAGTGAACAAGGATGAGAATTTTTTTATTTTTTTTCAGAAAATATTTCATAACTTCAACATCAAATAACAGCCTGAAAAATCACAAATTACAATAAATATTGAGTTCAATCAATAAAAAAAGTATTTTTGAATAAGAATATAGCATAACAATGTGATATATTTAATTTTTTCATAACAAAACAATGAAAAGTAAATGTGACAGATCTGTCAGTGTGACAGTTGCGACTTTTTAGACAAATTGCCTTCTAACAAAAATCACGTACACCATATGGAAACACTGGCAACAGCAAAAGAATAAATAATGTGTACACTAAGGTTGCAATGATGATGAAATGAAAATTAACCTTCAAAACCATCATTGAAGTTATTGTACATTATAATGTACACTGGGACTGAAAAGGTCAAGCAACAAGCAACACTTTTTACACGTAAATTCAAACAGATTTTTAACATCCCATTAAATACTACCTCCCATGCACTATCACAAATATCCATAACCATAAATATGTTTTAAAAAAAATCAAAACTTCCAATAAACATCAAACAAACCTCACCTCGAAGCGAACGCCGCTCAAACTACACATGCAAACGACTTCAATACAAGACCGACGGATTCCAAAAACGCGCACCACACTTTGACAAACCCTCGTTTTCTATACCCTTTGCAACCCCAGTTGTCTCTTTCTTTTCGGTTAACCTTCTGCTAGTCGGTACGATCGGCAAACTGTAGCCGCCGGGTCCGCTATATTTTTATGACGTCGGGAACCCTCTCTCGTTTGCATAAATATGCGAAAGTATATATCTTCTCGGCTCCGGACAGAGGTGAGGAACCTTTTTTCGAGGCATTTATTAAAAAAAAGTGTAACGGCGCCGCGTTTATCGCGAGGGTTTGCCGAATGCGGAATTGGAGGTGTCGTCGTTAGGAATTATGGTGTGCGCTTTTTAAGATGGAATGATGACATTTTTTTTACTTTTAGGATAAATAAATGTACACTTAATCCTCTTTTCGCACTGAGTATACTTTTCAAAGACTATCGTATATAGTGACCATATAAAAATTAGAGATAGGTTCCGTCGGTATATTTGGATGGAAGTTCTACTTAGTAAAAAATGTGTAATATGGAAAAGTTTCACCATGTGAAATCATCAAGAAATATCGATTTTTTTTTATTTAAAAACTATAATTGTATACTGACCTGCTTCAAATCTTACAATACAATACTTTTTTATACCGGGTAAAAGTGGAAAAACAGGGTAAAAAATAATCAGTTATTTTTCTTTGAACCATGTAATTTCAGAACCGCGTAAAAATATTTTTAGTTATATTTATATTTAAAAAATATATTTTTTTTTTATATTATTGGGTAGACTCGGATTTATAGATTTAATTTTAATCAATACAATAGTGAGATGTTATCGAAATTTAAAAAAAAAATAAGGATAATAATATTATTAATTGATTTTATGATTTGAATTGACAGCAGATAAAAAAAACGAATTAAAAATATATTAAATTATAATACAATATATATTAATGTTTATATTATATATGTATATTAATATTATATATAAATTACCTCTTTCGAGATAATATCATATTTGAAAATAAATAGATTTTTTTATTATACGCAAAAGTAGTATGAGAAATTGAATTTGTTTGTTACATTAGAATGAATACGCATGGTCATAAAAAATAGATTATTTCGTATATAATATAGAAAAATATATTTATATATGATAAAATATAAAATAAAATTTGATCTTATATAATAAGTTATTACATAGAATTAAAAATTTGATAAATTTTATTATAAAAGTAAAGATCAAACTTTTCGAAAGTAAATTCATTTAAGACGCGAAACTTTCTTTACAGAATGTGTATTTTTGAATACGTAATTCAAATATTGATCTTTCGATGAATATTTAAATAAATTCGAACATTTTTCATCAACTTTTATCTTCTCGATCTAAAAAAATGCTCCATCTACACACACAAAGTTCAACCCTCGACTAAAAAGGGTTGAAAACTTCATAGAAAATTCACAATGCGATCTGATACAGAGGGACATTTAATTGTAGACTCCCCCCTGTACCGAAAAAAGAAATCTCATCACAAAAAAAAATAGAAAAATCATAAAAATAAAAAAAAAACTTTTTTACACCGTCAGTGCGGAACTCTCTCGATGTTTTTGACAACTTTCTCATTAGTAAGAATTTTCTCATTCGCTTAATTGTGCGAACGAAATTATGGAAGCGGACCGAAAATGCGGGACTTGTTTTCCGGCAGCGGGAAACTTTTCATTTTATTTACTCGCAAAATATTTTCCTTTCGTATATCCTTTATTGTGTATGCTTCGGAAGGCTTTCTTTTCGGCGTCCTTTCTTCCTTTCGCTCCTTAATTCTTTTTTTAAGTATTTTCTTTGCAGCCTTTTATCTTCGCACGTATGTACGGTGCGTTGGATGGGAGAATAATGCGCCTTTGTTTGATGGCGATACTGAAAAATAAACATGAAAGGTGTTTTAAAATATATAAACAAATTCGGCGACAAATTGGTGCAATTTTAATTGATCGTTTGATTTTATTTTATTTTTCGGGCGTATAATTTTTTTTATTCAGAGTGAACAGAATGAAATTGAAAATAAGGTTTTTATCAATATTTTTTCAAATTAAAACAAATATTTTTTATTTTCATTTCAAGGCTTTGCTTAATTGTTAACTTTCTTTAGAATTCTTTTTATTTTCGGACACATACAGTAATGAAAATTTTTGCTGTTGTCGTTCGAATTCTATATTTATAACTCATCAATTCTTAATAAATTATTTGCATATTTTTTCTTTGAAAGATTCTCTCCAAAAACTCAAATCAATATATTAAAATAGTATGATTCTGATTTTTATAATAAATTTTCATATATCTTCGTCATTTTGAAATAAATTTTTCACATCTATAAATTATAAATGACAATAATAAAAATAATATAACTTCAAATAGTCTAATATCGTTATTCTATATATCATTGAAATAATGAAAAAAATGTATATTTGGAATCATATAAAAATTTATCTTTTTTACTTACGTGTAACATTTACATAATTTCCGGTTGTTTTCGTTCTGAATTTCTCGAATACTCCCTAATAAACCAATAAAATTTGGATTATAAATACGTCTCATGTGTAGTATTCGCTCGAGATTAATCAGATAAAAGTGCCACTAGAGAATAGGGATCGGAAACATTTTATTACAAATCGCAATATTTATCAAACAACTTCCATATCTATTTTTACAAATTTAACTGAAGTTTTGAATCACACAATGCAACAACAAGCCAATTAAGATAGTAATTAACAGACTACAGTTTGACCCATTTTACAATCTAAATGTAACATCCTAAGATTGTACATCATTTTGTTTGTACAGAGGAGATTGTTGCCAGCTACAATAATTTTATCTCAAAATTATTAATTTATAATTTAAATATGAATAGTATTTGATATATTCAATCTGTTTTTTAAAAGTTTATTGTTTGTTAAATGATTTTTTGAGCCAAGATAAAAAAAAATATAATGCTTTATATATTCCATCCTAATAGACATCCTAAAAATATATTGTAATTGTTTTTCTATCCCTGATCGCCTGATTCATCCCCTACGATGTGCTCGCATGAATCATTTGATACGAAGTAATTTCGTTACGAAAGCAATTATTTTGCTGTCTCCCTTTTTTTATTTTTCGCATCCCTTCAACACTAGGGTAACCAAAAAATTTTTATAAAAAAACTTTCATTTCTATACAAAAACCGTCTATTGAAAATTTTCAAAAGAACTATACATTCTAAAACTCCGCTAATTACTTTGTTCTTTATAAAAACGTACTAAAGCAATATTCGATGATATAAAAATAAATGTATGGTAGTCAATAGAAAAATTAATCAATTTTTTATTATTATTTTACGATTCATCCGTTCACAGCCCTATTGGAACTATCCCGATTCTCCCTCAATATCGGCTGCCGTATCGAAAGTACTGAAAATTTACGCACGAACCGTTTATAATACGGGAATATTTTAATGCAATATTCTCTCGTATCTCGTTTATCGATAAAAACTAGAATATTGGATCGTCGACGACCGGTAGACAACTTTTTCAATGGAAACTTCTAGAATCGTCCGATTTATGGGAGGAAGTTTCGTGTGTGATGTTTCCGCTTCGGTGGGTTTTCATTCGTCATTTTACTCTTTGTTGTGTACGGAAAATAGTGAAATATATCATTTTCTATGAATGCATTGTATTGTGAAGCTTTTAAAAGTATTAGAATTTATTTGAGATAAACATTTATAAAATATTATATAATATCGTCAAATTAAAATCACGTCATATAATGTATTGATTCTCGAAACGTTTAAAGGAAATATAATCTTTAATTTTAATTCGGGAATGAGAAACGGAAATATTTTCGTTTCGGAAAAACAACAGAATGGATCGAATCCTTACAAGGCTTCGATTATTCCTTGGCTCCTTTTCGTCCACTTTGAGTTCATTTCCCGTTGCTTTTTCGATGATTTATGTAAACTTATCTGGAGTTCATTGCAGAGCGATTCCGTTCAAAGCTTTCCGCGATGTAATTTCTAAATTTATATTATGAAACTTAAGTAAATCGTGAATTCGTGAAGTAGGTTAATTTATATTTCGAATTGAATTTCATCTAGGTCGCAGAGTGAATGAACTCCGTCAATAAATGTAATTTCATGTCTCCGAACGATTTCTGAATTACGCGTATTCGCTACCTTTTTCAAATTTCGCGTATTCGAATATTTATTATAAAAAAATTTGACGTTTCGAACTTTCCGGAATCGAGAAATTTTAATTCAAAAGTTAGATTCTGAAAAAATACATTATACTTTTACTATTTGTAGCCGAATACGCGACCGCGTCAAAACTTGCACGTCGTTTTTATAGTGGCAATTTATCACTAGAAGTAATATGGTCGTACTTTTTTTTAACGTCACAAGAAGTCTCCATATCTATATTTCTCAAACTGGGGCCCGCAGATTTTATAGAATACGTTTCTAGTGACAAAAATGGTCAAAAATAGTGGATTTTTCTGATTTTGATCACAAAATTATCCACTTAATTTTTCTCTATACAAAATGGCTCAAATGCCTTAAAGAGACGATAGGTCATTTTATTTTGATAAAGTCAGTTAAAACTAAACATATACCTTATTTGAAGACTTGGGCACCAGTTTTTTAAGCAGAAACTATCAAAAAAGCTCTAGTCTGACTTTTTTTAATATTTTTTCCATAACTAATCATTTAATACTACTTTTAATAGTTTTTTGTTGATATAGATTTTCGTATTCATATTTAAGGATTAAATACCAAGCAAATAAAATGATAATTTTGTCTGCCAAATTATCTTTCATTTAGAAATTATTAATGGCAAGCGCGAGACTTTGGTTTTTGTTCTGAAATCAAAAAATAATAATTACTCATAAACTATAATACTTTTTATGTTTAGTTTATAAAGTTTTAAATAACAATAACTTTTTGAGGCTTTTCTTAGGCTTTCGAACCTCTCTGTGTAATAATATAATAAATGAATATTTATTCAAATTATTTTCATTTGGTATTAAACGAAATCAAAATTCGTCAACAAAACGCATATCAGAACTAAACCCAAATTACGCACCCATAAAAAAATTAGATCACGGCGAAATGTTGAGAAACGCTGCAATGGTGGATAAAAGGTTAGAAAATGGGCGGTCGTAGGGGGCTTTTTACCGTAATGCCTTATTTGGCAAAGTGACTTACATTTTTATTTATTATGAAAAGTTTTCCCGGGAGCGAAAGCTCGCATGTTTTTTTTTAATATGAAAAAAAGCGCCTAAACGCGACATTTGTCTCAATATGAGCGTGCGTTACAAAATCTCATGAATTCGAAATTTCTGGAATATTCGATTTTCATCGCTTCATAATTTCAAAAGGAGTCGTCGGAAATTTTGTTTACGGACTCGGGAATTTCGAATTCACAAACGTTTCGATGTTTATATGAAAATTTGCGCTTTGAAAAGTGACCTAAAAAGTTCGCGCGGTTTTCTGTGTAGATTTGATCGTATGATTTGAATTATAAAAAAGTTTTGAATCAAATAAAATTTAACGGCTTTGATTCTGAAAAAATGTATTTTTTTCTTAATTATAAAAGTTATTTTAAATTAACGCTTGAGCTTTTTTGATTATTCATTGAAATATCCATAAACGATATGCAAATATTATTACGATAGATTCGTATGAATTGGTGTGATTGGTGTTAACATTTAATATTTTATTGAATTCGAATTCTCTAAAGGATTAGACGCCCTTTTGATGACTTTTCGATATACAATAGATTTTTTTTCGACTGTTCTCAAATGTCGAGATAAGGTTACGAAGACTCGGTGGTTTTGCTAACTTTGTAAGGAGTTATGTAAAAGCTTTCATAATGTAGCTTACTTTCTCTGAGTCTTTTCTAAGAAAGGTGGTTAAATTGTTGAGATATATAATATTTATATTAAATATGTATATTCGAATATGGTATTCAAATAATCTTATAAATATGTTTCGCAATATTTGAACTATTACATCAAAAGATTTTATGTACAGAATGACGTAATATAAAATGGTTCTCTTTCTTAACTGTAAGATTGAAACTAGAAAAGTTAATTAAACTTCGTTTATTTTTGTTTTTGAAAATGTTCAAGTTTACTACTGTAATCAATAAAAGTTAGACGGGAGCTTTATTGCTAGATTGTTGGATAACATAGCAATTAAAAAATGTAATTTTTTATCAATTTTTTAAATTTATATAATATTTACCTTTGGTTTTATTTTTATTGAAAATTCATTAAAACATGTCATTAATGAAATATCTTTAAAAAAATGATAGAAAAACGAATACCTAGGCTTTTATATTAAAACACATCATAAATATTTTTTTAAAGTTTTGTACCATAATTTATTTTTCCTTAAAGTGAAACTCCATATGAACTTGAACGCAAGGGTTAACGTATTTCATAAACCAAAAACAACATTCTAAATGCAAACAAAATAGAAAAATATGTATGTTACGCAATGTTTGTGTTATCGCATTTACTATAAAAAACGCAATAATTTTACATTTTTTTGTGAAATTTAATCTCATTTGTTGGTGTGTTATTAAAAAATTAAATTCCGAATATGACAGTTGATGTGTCTTACGATTTACTTATAGAAAGACTTATATAGCTGACATCAGAATATGACAATTTGATTAAAAGGGGCGTTGGGATCATAGACGCAAAGCTTGGCTTTGTGAATCATAAAAAAGCTCTTACTAAAAGATAAAAATCAAAGAATTGCAAGTTGAAAAAATTATTTTACCACACACATCAAATATTGCTTCGATGTTTTTTTCAAATTTCACAAAAAATCCACGATTTTCTGCGTCTTTCGTGAAAATCGCAATCGAACGCTGCTCGACACATAAATTCCACCCTTAAGCCAGGCGCCCACAGGCGATTAGTCGCGGCGCGATTTATAATGGAACACATTGTTTTAGGTTGAAGTGCGCCC
>JAOXNN020000028.1:847177-866000 GCA_028571205.2 Hydropsyche betteni | reverse complement strand
GTTTTCACATTTTATCGTTTTCCGTTTCTTAACAAAACCACAGCCGATGTTATTAACATCGGGCCTATATACTAGTCGTATAATATGATTAAAAAGAGGACATATCACGTAGGCGAATCAACGAATTCCGTGACTAATGATAATTGACTGGCAGTCTTCTTATCTATAATCGGAACATTCAATACTTAGGCTCTTTCTTCTGCCCTTTTTATTCTGACTCATAGAAGGTAGGTTGGCTTCGGGGGGAAGATTGTATGGATTGGCTAAGGCGTGCAGAATCAAAATACACAATACAATAATTATCAAAAATCAAAAACTTCTTAATATATTATGCCATTGAAAGTTCAGGCATTTTAGTGAACATTTACATTCACGCATTACATTACGCTTTCATTTTTCGGTCCGTATTTTAATTCACTTTTTATCAATTTTAAAATATTAATAACGACCGTTTACATTGAATATTCCGTATTTATACTAAATGTTCAGTATTCATCGTAGATTTGTTCAACAACACAAATAAGCGACTACTTCTTGTATTATCTGGAGTTATTATCTACTTTTATTATCTGGAGGAATTGCGACTTTCGGTCCAGCACGACCGAGGATTCGTCGAAACGCGGAGGAAGCAGAACACCATAATATGATGGGATACGGGAACAAAGGGACCCATTGTGTAATCATGCGAGTGAGCCGTTTCCTCATACTGTAATGAGCCAAAGGAAAAATTCGCGAAATAATGCGTGCGTGGCCCTTCCTGTAGATCGTGTGCTCGTTATTCGGGATGATGTATCATATGTTTGTTTGTTTAACTTTTTTCGTTTGCGGTTAATTTGTGGTGAGTGGGGTGGTGTTTGGATGTGTCATAATTGCGGGGTTAAGGGGTGGTGTTTGATTGGAGATTTGGATTTTTATTAAGTGGATAGGTTTTGTTGGGTGTTGAATCTGTAGGAACTGCTAGAGAAATGTGCATGTTTTCATGTATATATTTAGTAATATAAAATAAAGTATATAGGCCCGATATTAATAACATCGAGTCGTGTACGTGTTTATTTAAAGTCGATGCCCGTACCCGATTTGAATATTTAATATTTAATTAATAAAATCAAAATAGTTCATTTGTTATTGTCACATGACGTCATATAGGCAAATTCAGTAGTTATTAAGTAATGAACATCACCATATTAGAATATCAATACTATAAAAATTCGCGAGCGTCATTCGAACAGATGAACAGACAGACACACACACACACACACACACACACACACACACATCCGTAATTATATTATATATAGGGAATATGCTATACCATTTTGTATTTCATATGTCATAGTCCAAGTGTATTTTAGTCCATGTATATTTGGATCAGTCATAAATAAACATTTTTGAGGGTTATATGAAGTTGGGTTAGGTTAAGTAAGGTGTTTTCGGCAATTTAATTTGTTTTGATCAATTTTTTGATTGAGTTAAATTAAGTAGAGTTAGGTCAAATTAGGGAGTCCAAATTTTCAGTAATTTTCGTTTACTGGTTATTCGATATTTTTTTTACTAATTAACGAGCTGTTAGTAAATTAAATTTCGAATAAAACCGAAAAAAATTAGAAAAAATAACGAAAAACTGAAAATAAATTATTTACTTATATAATAATATGATATACATGGTCTGTGAAATATACAAAAGGTGCGTTTTATATATTTCCATAATTTTTTATTAATATTAATATTTTCTTGTGTAGTAAAACTGGGTTTTTTTCAAATTCACATTTTTCTCAAGTAATAATATAAACTATTTTATTATTAAAATATTACAAAATTTTCTTCACTTTCTTAAATTTAAATAGACAAAATCGCATTTTTTTTTTATCACATAACATATTTTGATGGCTCGATCGATCTGCAAAAGCGACAACTCAATATTCCCTCCGAAAATCCGGAACTGTGCGATCGTATTTGAAAAGTTGTTCGTATCCATCGTGCTTTAGCGCATACCGCGTTTTATTCGAAATGTTTCTAACCCCTTAAACGTTTTTGCGCAATTAGTTGCGAATAACTGTCGAAAAACATTCAGAAACTGTGCAAATACTTTCGCAACTTTCCGACGAACGTTTATATGAAAATTCTCCGATGTACGTCATTCTGAACTATTAATTTCTTTCATGTGTTATTTGAAAAGTTGAGCGAGCATTCGTGTACATGTTCCGATTATTGCTATTTGTAAATTAAAAACGACTTCATATATTTTACTCATATCATCAATGCTACCATCATACTAAATAATTTATTATTCCACTACGAAATAATTTTTATGTATTTTTTCAATTTTTATTCAATCTACTCTTTTTTTTAATTTATTTGTCTAAAATCTGCTCTGTCATCCTTATTTTCTTTTACAGTCCATTCCAAAACTTCACATATTCAACTTTCACTTAACTGGACCATGACTAGCTCACTGTCAATTCAATTTCTACACTACCCACATTTTCGAACGTAATATAAAAAAAACTACAACCATTATTATATTAACTATTTTCGAACAGTTTTTATTTGATTAATCAATCTCAAAACAAAACTTAATACAAACAAGACAAAAATCTGCCAGTAAAGTGAACGTTCTAAGAACCCCAATATTATATTATATGAAAATGTTGATGATTTCAAAACAATAATTCTATGAATATAAAATATATATTTTTAAAAAATATCAATAATATAATAATTATAGCAGAAAACGATGAAAGTTTATAAAGTTTTTCAAAGAAAGAAATGTTCGTGATTATGATGATAATTTTATTACACTAATCTCAAAGGTTTTGATTTTTTAAATACCATTTATATAAAAATTTATCTCATTATACATAATAAGTGATTGAAAAATTATGATTTTCATTTTTTGTCAAAAAAAGACGCAAATTTTGTCGATTGTGTTATATAATATTACATTCAAAATACAGTTAACCCCTCCTATGACATAAAAATAGGTACCACGTTATAGATAAACGTTATAGGGGGTTAAGGTTTTTCGATTTTGTGTTTTGATTTGAAAGAAATCAGTAAATCGAACATTTTCATTTTTCTTTTGACTTGAAATCATAGGAGTGTACATTATAGACGGGTTTACTAAACATATTAACATTGTATAAGTTTAAAAAAAATTTTCAATTTAATTTTCAAATCTCTCATTATTCAAACAGAACATACAATCAAAAAAATAAAACAATCCAAAAAAATTCTTGAAAACCGAGGACATATCAAAATTTGACATCTCCGAAACTTCAAAACTCAACTCCGGCTCAAAACGACTTAAGCAAAATACGATGAGGCATTTAATACGAACATCGCTTCGCGTGATTGTTAAATAATCGACAGTACATCGTGGCGTTAACACTTTGAACGCCGCACGCTCCAAATGCGCACTTGATGAGGGTGTTGCCAGTGCGCCGTCGAGGAACTATCGAAAACTCGTTTGCGAACTTTCTGCGAAACGCTCGTCCAGTTTATATTGAATTTATGCGAAATTTAAGAAAGTTGATTTCGCATTGGTCGAAATGTGTGCATGTGGCCAGATAACGTCGGGTGTTCCGTTTGGAATTGAAACTGTTTGAGATTCCGATTTGTGCAGAAGGATATGTGTTTCGTTTGTTCGATGCTCGTATCTATTTGTATTTTGACGTTTGCGAGGTTGCTTTGTTCGCGTATGACGCAAAAAAGTTTTGCGTCATATGTGAACAGTATAATGGGATAGCGATTTGTAGATGTTTGTCGATAAAATTTGGATTTTTCGTTATTTTCATTATTTTTTATTTCCGCACCCCTTTCATTTCATAGTATTGAAAAATACCAATGATTAAATTATTTTGAATAAATTTTTTTTTTATTTTAATTTCTGATTATTATCATGGCAAAATTTATTTAGGCAGAAAAAAGACAATGAAAAAGACACTCAAATTTTTAATGTAATAATAAATTCATTTTGTTTTATAAAACATCAACATACATTATTTTATTATATTCGCATACGATGCAAAACTTTTTTACTTCATGCGTGAACTAAGCAATTTCACAAATGATACGTAACATATATAATAGACAATTTTGTGTGTGGTAATCCTTATAGCAAATTCTGATTTAAAAAAAGATCATTAATATTTAAGGCTCTATTTGTCGATAATTCGTAAATTTCATGTTTTATATCAAAACACGCGTAGGTTGATATTCAACGATAAATCTAGTAAAAAAAGATTTTTTATGCTTAATATCTCGAGTGACACAATATGAATAATGACTGAAAAAAGTTGTCGGGAATTTCCGATGTGGTCGTTTCTCCGAAAAACCTGAAAACCTTTTTTAGAGAAACAGGACATTGAAACTTTTCAACAGCTTTTTTATGGAATAAGTACATCGAAATTTTCATACTTCATCCCTATTCTAACGAAGGGCTAGTTTGAACGACTTCTATAATTACGTAACAAAATATTATATATAAATTATCAAAATCGAATTCAACAGAAGGTTCTGAATCATTATGAAAAGACTACTTGAGACTAATTGATTAATTCTGTATATAATTTCGATCTTTAATAATCTTTTAAAGTACATTTGAATGAAAGTTCTATCCAAATATAACTAATGGAACCCATTTACAATTTCGATCACCATACTTCTTTTATACTGTAGTTTATCTTCTATAATATAAAAAAATGTATGTTTGTACATATATTTTTTCGTTTGTTGCCGTTTCACTCCATCACCGTTCAACTTATCACTATGAAAATTGGCATGTATATGTATTTTTTTGTGGAGAAGGTTTTTAGCATCATTAAAATAGGGTGACTATATTTTCTGGAACCCAAAACGGAACGGTCCGCAAAAATTAAATAAAAATAATTTGATTTAAAATTTAAGTCCCGAGCAACGCCGGGTACTACCGCTAGTCCCCTACAAATAAAAGATTGGGTGTATTTCAAATTGAATTTCGATCAATTTTTCGAAAATCACATTCCTTCACAATCAACCCACTGATAATCCAAATCATCCTAATCATAAATTATCATTCAAATCCCAAAAAAAAAAACCAAAACCCCTCACAATCCATCCCGACCGCAAACAGACTTCATCCATTAATCGGAGCGGCGCTCTATTTACACATCCCCGATCTATTTATCAGTCAAATAATACGCGAAAGCACCAAGAACGAGCACCATCGAGTTCGCCCTTAGTGCATCGCAGATTAATTGCGTACGTCACGACACATAGCGTGAGTGCGCGTTTTATTCGCGATTAATCGAGCCGCCGAACGGATCCGGGGCCGTTGTTGTTTTTGTTGATGTCGGCGAGATGTTGTTGTTGTTGTTGTTGTTCTTGTTGTTGTTGTTTCGGGAACTTGCGGGAAGATAAATCGTCCTGACCGCGGAGGAGTCTCGTCCAGGTGCGCTTATCATCGTTCCGGGTTCGGGATGTTTTGTTTGAATCGCGTGTATTATTTGCGTTGGAGGTTGTTGTGAATAGTTTGAAAAATTATCGGGTTCGGATTAATGTTGTGGGTGGAGTGATTTTTGTTTGTTGCTGGAATCGTTTGTTGATTCGACGGATTGCGTGTTTTCGAAATGTGTGTTGAATGATTGTTGTTTGTGATAGAATGAGGTATCTTGTTACGTGTTTTATTTAATGTACCAAAAATATTTCGATCACTATATTCATGAAATCGCATAGCGTAAAAATCGAATCGTTACAATACCATTTTTAAAGATAATTTTAGTGTGAATAATTTTCTATAGTTTTTTCGTTAAGCCTTATTCGCACACCGCAAAAACCAAAACGTCAAATATCATTTTTTAAAACAATTTTATTAGTCAATCTTTTTTGTAATGTTTCGGCTAAGCCTTGTCCTGCAGTAGACTATTATACTAACTGTATATTTTAATGATAATTGCATTAATTAACCTCTAATCATTGATTATCGTCTATTTGTCCATGGTAAGGCTCATTATGTAGTTTGACTAACTATAATTAAAACAAACCGTTAATTTGTGGACATTAAATTTCATATTGTATTTTAAAAGATTTCTCAAAACATGAATTTCCAAATATTCAAAGAATAATTCAAATTAATCAATCTCAAATTTTATCATTTCAGGTACCACAAAGAGCCCACGGCTTTCTTAACTTCACATATTTAACGAAAGAACATTCTGGATGGTACAAATGTACAGCTAAACATTCACTAGGAGTATTTTCGTCAATCGGAT
This sequence comes from Hydropsyche betteni, assembly GCA_028571205.2. Lineage (NCBI taxonomy): Eukaryota > Metazoa > Arthropoda > Insecta > Trichoptera > Hydropsychidae > Hydropsyche > Hydropsyche betteni. Next base: position 859,752 of record JAOXNN020000028.1, on the reverse strand, counting down.
ATTACCTAAACGTTAGACGTAAGTAATAATCATTACAAAAACACATACGAACAATTCAAAATTAATTAAAAAATATATATTCAGATAATCCGTTGATGGCAACGAGTGATTCTGGTGACAAAGACAAACCATTGTCGGGAAGAGTAGAAGTTGCTTTGGGAGGAGTTGTTCAACTCCAATGTCCAACAGGTGTTATATTCAAATAATAAGATATATATATAAAATATTCAAGTTATATTTATTTTATTTTCGACTATCTTCAGGTAGCATAGGCTGTTGGGGTAGGAAATCTGATGAAGGCGTATGGAATGGTGCTGGATCCACAGCTCCACATGGAGCACTGTCCATTAGTGGTCTTTTGTACCAAGAAGCAGGAGAATACAGATGTGAAGGCCTTTCCACAGCTACTCAGGGTCAACTCCAAGTCCTTAGAGAAGCCACCATTGTTGTCACTGGTAAGAATCTAAAAAAAGAACGAAAAAATACAAAAATTTTACTATCAAATCCTCAGCCCCTCGTACGTAAAAAATCCGAAATTCCATAACCCATATTCGTTCAATACTACACGAAGAAATGGAGTAGAATGTGCACCTTTTCAACGAGTTTCCCCAGATTTTTCCGACACCGGAAAACTAGGCGAAATGAGAGGAAAGGGTGGGCATAGGCGGAAAACGAATACGGAAAAATTTGTCACATCCATAAATCAAGTTTTTCGCGTTTGATTGATTCGCGCGTCTGACAATCCTCGTCAAATCCGGGCGCGAAAAAAGCGCGCGAAAATAATTTGACAGTGATAAAACCTGACAAATCGTCGATGGAGTGCGCTCCAGAGAGTGCTCCGCGAAAGGGGATTTTTGCTTGCGATAAGGAAAATCAAAAAAAAATCTGTTCGAAATGAAAATTCTGATCGTTTTTCGGTCGTGTTTTGATCATCATCGATTCGAGATTGTATTTCATTTAAATAATCCTGAAAATCGCGTTTTATGTTGATAGTATAATATCAATTGATATTATTTTTGTTGTCATATAAAGTTTATATAATATAACGTCAACTGCACTCAAATTCCACAGTTGAAATATTTTTTTACAAATCTATTTCATCTATTCATTGGGCACATCACAGATCGTTTATCTTTAGTGATTTGATGCATTTGAAATGGTTATATTGAATATTTTTTTATAACTAATATATAATATTTATTCAGATAGTGATATAATGTCATGTCATGTAAAAAAATTTCTTCAATATTTTTATTAATCGAAATCTTCGTTCAATACAAACAAAATTTACATCAAAGAATGTGAAATACTTCAATTATTATATATGTGTGTTTTATTTTATAAATATCTATTTAATTTTATAGCGTTGGGCCATCCAAGAACTAAACATCTATTAAAAAATTAAAATCAATGCATGTAATTTCTGTATTAATTTTTTAATATAATACATACAGAGCTCCAAAAACACTTTTATTAGCCACAATTCTTATTTTGGACATTATAAACTTATAGAATTCATTTATAATATTACAACAATTTTTTTACTAATGTAACAAATAACAAATAACTAAGAGAATTTCATATCCCGTAATCTCGCACAAACACGCATCTGACACACAGGACTTATCTTCGTCAGCGCGATAATCTTCTACACGACGTTTTCATTTTAATTATTTACCGTTTTGCATTCTAATCTAGATCGAAAAACGTAATTTATTAGGGTAACCATGCGACATTCGCGAAAAAGAGCCAAAAATTTTTACCCCGTATCCGAACGGGCGACGTCATGAATATTAAATCCCGGGATTCGACCCGAAACGTCCCTGATACTATCATTTATAATTTTCGCAGGGGAAAACGGAGAGAAAAAACGACGCACAATATGAAGGTTGTCGTTTTCGCGCCATTTTTTTTTTTCTGCCACCGCCGCCATATTGTATATGGCCGGTCGTAAACACGAGTGTCGTAAATTCATTCCGCCGGCTTCTTCAGATGCGGAAGACGGCGACGTCGGCTTCATAAAACGATTTATTATCATATTTCATTTATATTGATGTTTTTTTTAGTTTTATGCTAGTTAGTAAAAGATGGATTTGATATATAACATAGTTTGCTGAAATGACTGAAACTATAATTAATTGCTATGGATACATATAATATTTTGGGGAATCTGTATTATATTATTAGTGAATCTGTATTTTTACTGTAAGAAATCTATACATATTATAATTTAAGATTCCTTTGTGGAAATATAATTTATCTAACTTCTCATACTAATTGTAAGTCTTTTATGTAATTAGTAGGGCTTTATACAAATAAGAAAAACTTCTTATATTTCAACGAAAAAATACTTAACCTAACATAATCTAATCCAATCAATAGGCATAATCTTGGGAGGTCCATAAGGGTCCTACCCCACCCCCCTCTCATAAATTTCTAAATAAATTCTTTAAAATCTTGAATTTACACACAAATTATACTTCATATAAAAAAACAGCATATCAGGTACATATAAAAAATTGTATTTCGACCTCCTTTCTAAAAAAAATCCTGACTAGGTACATGTTCAACTCAACCTTTTTTATAAAAAGTAAAAATACATTTTCACTATAACACATAGGTATCGTATAAATAGCTGAATTTGATTTTGGGACCCAATCCATAAAATAACTTGATAAATTCATAAAATATTCAATATCATAAGTTTTTTGTATTGTTTTGTCTTGCCAGTTACATACAAGGCTAAAAATTAAGCTTTACTTGATGACTAACATAAAAATTGGCAAACCTGGGCCCGATCAGAAACCAAATATTTCAAACTACTGCAATGTGTGTAGAGATACGTTCAATCCTCAAGTGAATATTTACCCAATGAGGCTAATAATAAGACTTAGACTAAAACTAAGACTAACAATAAGACTAAGGCTAAGGCTAACAACATCTTAAATTAGAAACGTCATTAAAACATTTTCTTTAATTTCCAGGTGGCCCAACAGTATTTCCCACAAACAGAACAGTCTTAGTATCGGAAGGCCAAAGTGCAACATTCTCGGCAGAATATTGTGCAAATCCTGCACCGACACGTGTTGTATGGATATCGTCCGAGAAGCTCATCAGACTGGGCGAACACTCTGGCCAAATAGTAGCTCATAATGCAACGGTAAATCTAAATCATGAACAATATTGAATAAATTATTGATGCATAACAATAATTTTAATAAATGAAATTTCAGAATTCATCGTCGCCGGGTTGCAGTATAGCTCAATTGACAATAGAACCGGCCGGTCTTCAACACAATGGAGAATTTTCTTTGCTGGTCAGGAATCCTCAAGGATCTAAGGAAGCTGTGTTCCAACTCGCTGTGACGGCCACGAGAAAAGTTTCCAAAACAGAGAATATATTCAACGATTGGCTCGGTATTAGTGCATCGACTAGAAGCAGAATGGACTTCTCAAATATAGTATTTTGTATATCGTTTATAATTCTGATTAAGATATTTATCACTCGGTCTCGATTGTAGAATAAAGTGATATGTGTTCCACATAATTGAATTGAAAATGAAAAAAAAAACTAAGTATTTTTTGTATGTGATTAAAAATATTGAAACGCTATATGATATGTGAATGTTGCTCTATTACCATTGATTTTTTTTTGTATAATTTGAAACCATTTTGATGCAAAACTTGATGTATGATTTGTAAAATTTGTCTTTTATATTTGTTTCATCATATTAAACTTATCAATATGCATTCATCATATTCTTCATTAAAAATTATATCAAATATATTTTAACCAAAATATATTAAAATTGAACACCAATCTATTCCCAAAATTAATTGTATCGTAATAAGTTATTCCAATTACTATATTTACCTAATCTCTATTCTTCTTAAAACCAATGATCGTTAATCTATTTATAACGTTGTAAAGAAATTCATTTAAGTCAAGCATGCCATATAATAGTGAACATGTCATCCTATAACATTATATTATAGTATCATTTGCTGTAATCTTCACGATGATTTTACACATTGTCTTTCTCATAATCCAACTTTGTACATATTTATAGCTGTGCAAAAGAAAAAGAACTCATCGATTAAATGAATGTTATGAAATAAACTTGCTAGATTTCCTATACACGTATTAACAGTAAGGACCGATTGAAATTTATGTGTGATTAAAAAAACATTGAATTAGCTATCTGTTAATTATAAAATATGTCCATAGTAGTCGAAAACAAAGCTTTTTGATAAACTCTTCATGGATCTAATTAGATATGTGTGAAAAATATGTAAGTGTATCAAAGGAAATTAAGATATCTGCATATGTAACTATATAAAATATGTGAAACATACTAACCTAACCTAATCTATCCTTACCTAGTGTGTCTATATTATTATTGATACATTTGCTATTTAATCTATAATGTTTTAACTTTAAAATTATGTGTTGTAAAGAGACGTGTAATCCTTAGATATTTATCTTATGTATTATTTTCAATGACTCCTAAAATGTTTGTCGAAGATAATCTTCTTTCGTTCATTCCTAATGTATTTCTTTTAAACTTCATGCGACACGCTTATAGAAACATCTTATATTTTCAACTGTGAAATTTTCATGGCTAGTCATAAGAAATTTTAGATTCGTTGATTTTTATGATGAATGAATTATATGAAATTAAATATGTATTTAAAAATGACCGTCCGTTGAATGTTGAATATCGTATTGTATTCCAAATGTTAGTTGGTCGTGCCCTTATTTTTATATCATGGAAAAAAGTTTAAGCCATTCCTATTCGAAAGCTCCGTTTAATTTCAATGGATGCATTATAACTAATTCTCATATTGTTTTCGACGTACATTAATAAAAGTAAACGATGAACATTTGTATTTGCATATTAAATGAATTAGTTAAAATATCAGAAGTTGGAAAGTGTTTTATAACGTTACTTATTTTTAAAATGAAAATCGAAGAAATTAATAATGTAATATAAAATGTATTTTTAAAATACAATTATAATTTTTTATGGAACAAATACGATCAAATAAAATGTCTTTTGATTTATGAATTTGAAAGGAAAAAAAATGATTTTTTTCAAATCGGTGATATGTAATAATAACAGTTTAGCAATTTTTATTTTCAAATTATTTGAATGCATGTAATTACAGAATATTGTTATGATTATATGAAAATATGTTGTTATTTTTAAATAAAGAATGAAATATAACACCAGTCATTTCAACATTTTATTTTTTTAGAAAATTAGTTTATCCTGATGATTTATTTTTATTCTGAAGATTAAGTTTATGAAGTTACACCTAAATTTTTTTACTTTTTGCTTACTTGACCATTTAGAAAACAATGAAAATTTACGATAAAATGCTTTGAATTATGCGCAATTTAATTTAGGTTGAGGCTAATTGCAAATACACTACCTGCAAATTATTGGATATTTGAAGATATAATATCTGCGAATTCTAGGCTATTTGCAGATACATACAATAATCGAATATTGTTCATAAAAATAATTTAAGTATACATACATAGATATGTTCTATCCTGCTTCGGCAGGACATATACTAAAATTGGAATGATACAGAGATGATTAACATGACTCCTGCGCAAGGATAACAACAATAACAAAACAAAACACGAAGCGCTCCACACTTTTACTGCAAAAAAAAAAATACTCATAAAATTTTACAAACGTAAAAATATATGTTTTTTTTTCTTTCGGATATATACTGAAAAGAATCCGTTGATCCTTTATTTGAGGTTCATAAATTATTTATAGACAAATTTGTTTTTTAACGGATGAAGATGCATTACAGGTGCTTACGCCGTCTAAAAATCCGAAATTAAATTTTGAAATATAATTACATAATAATATCTACTATGCTCCCTCAATCACATGTACTCCTAGTAATTTCATTCGGCCTGCGATTTTTAAGAATCCGAAGTTAAAATTAAAAAAGTAATCGTCTAACCATTATGATAATACTTCCTTAAATCATATGTGCTCCTGGTAATTGCGTTGAAACTGAACCGTCTAAAAATCCGAAATTAAAGTTAAAAAAATCATTGTCTAACCATTTTGATTATACTTCCTCAAATCATATATGTTCCTGGTAATTGTGTTGAAGCTGAACCGTCAAAAAATCCGAAATTAAAATAAAAAAAATAATAATTTCATAAGAATTTGTAATATATTTCCTTAAATCACATGTACTCCTAGTAATTTCGTTCGAACTGCGCCGTCTAAGAATCCGGAATTAAAATTTTGATTATACTTCCTCAAATCATGTGTGTTCCTGGCAATTACGTTGAAACTGCACTGTCTGAAAATCCAAAACTAAAATTAACCTAACCGTTTTCATAATACTTCCTTAAATCATATGTGCTCCTGGTAATTGCGATAAACTGAACCGTCTAGAAATCTGAAATTAAAATTGAAAAAATCATTGTATAACAATTTCTATTATATTTCCTTAAATCACATGTACTCCTAGTTTAATTTTGGCAAGTGCAAAGGGTTCCACAAATGCAAAGATATTAGAAAAAAATAGCAATAGCCGTTTTACTAAAAAAGATGTTCAAAACAAATAGCCAAGAATTCACAGATACAGTATCGGCAAATAGCCAACAATTCGCAGATAATGTATCTGCAAGTAGCCATATCCATTAATTTATGCATTAATTTTGAATCATAAATTTAACAATCTCATAAGACTTGAATCCTAAAATAAATTAAAAAAAAACTCGATCAAAAGTTGTAGTCATTCGAAACACCTGAAACTATTTAGACACCTGAAAGCGACTGAAAGCGCGAAGTTTATTTTCGTTTCAAAAATAACTATGCATGTATAGGGGTTGATTTGGTATATGGTGCATCTCATAGCCCAAATTTATAAACAAGGTAAGTATACCACATTAATACAAAGCAAAAATTGAAGGAAAATGCGTGATGTATAAGGGGTAAAATCTTTAACTAATAATAAGTATTTAAAAAAACAAAAACCAATATTTTTTGAAAATTTTAACGCAATGAAAAAATTAGTAAGTTTCAAAATACACTTATTAAATATTAAGGACTGTTTTGGAAAAAATAATAAAAAAGGCAAAATTCGCTTACCGCCCATGAACTTACCAACCTTCCAAGCGGTGAAACGCGTTTATACACGTACATGCACCAACAAATACAGAGATTATCGTGCCTAGTATTTAAGTTGGCACCCGGCATTACGTTAATACACGTACATGTACCTATACTCATTCGCAGTTTGACAGTTGGTCGTACGAAACTTTTGTTCAGATATCGAAGCAGTATTATTAGAGTATTCATTTGTAGTATTGCATCACTCACATGTTGGTTTATTTATTATAGTAGGAAGACTTGACGATTGGTCGAAAAGCACAAGCGCTTGATATAAGGAGACCACGAAACTTTTTGTTCAGATATCGGAGCAGTATCATTAGAGTATTCAACACCTCGATCAATTTATCAACACAAAACCCAATTTCTTTCGTTAGGTTGGTTTGGGTTCTATTTCGTATAGAAATAATCGACTGACGTTTAATATCAAAAATTGGATGCGAACGTGTGCGTAAATGCAAGGTACTAACTTAGAACATACCTAAAACTGGATTTGTATATGTATGCGTTTCTCCGCTTGGGAGGTTGACACGCTCATGATCAATGAGCGACACTCATGAACAATAAACAACTTTTACCCGTTCATGGACGGTTAGCGACTTTTACCAAGATAAATAGAAAGTCAAAAAAATAATCCTGAAAATAACATTTGACAGCTGTCAATTTCGATCATGTGACAAAAACATCAAATCCATCCATTCGACCGTTTCCAATCAAAACAAAACAGAAAATCATTAAAAATCAACACAAAACCGCAACAATCCACCCGAATCAAAACGAAAACGTCCCAATTTCGACGAAACTCCAAAAAAAAAATTGTCTACGACCGCGCAAAGAGCGGCGCTAGTCTATGAAAAGCAGCTGACAGCTCCTCGACGTGCAAGTGTTTGCCAACAGGGCACAGCGGCTGTCAACCGATGAAACCGAAACTATGGCTTCGTGGCTGAACCTGAACCTGAACCAGAGCCTGTCCTCGCTCAAGGGCCAGCTGACGAGTCTCGCCAGCGAGGCTTTGGCGGACTCGCCCCCCGAGCCTCTGCCCGATGAACAGTCGGACCACCTTGAACAGTTAGCCGAGCTCCAGAGTCGGTGTGATGCTTACTTGCAGGAGGTATCGACTCGTTTCTTCGGTTTTTTCATAGTTCTGGATGTGTATGTTTTGAGGTTTTCGATTGTGGTTGAATCGATGGGCGATTGAGCAATTTGATGTGTTGCGGTGGTCGAGCGGCCTCGTTTGGGATTTGTCAGGGATATGGCTTTGGTATTTTGACTGTTTTAATGTTTATTATATTGTAGTTTTAATAAGTTTATTTTTTTGTGTTTTCAATGTCAATATTGTAATGATACGCTAATTTTTTTGTGCTGTATGTTTTTTGTGATACCGTTTACATAGTTCGACGTAAATGAAGTTTTTCATTTTATTTTATATATTATATGATAGTTTTTAATAAATTTTAACCCAAAATAGTATTTTGATAATCGTTACAACTTACTTATTTGTTTTTATAACTTTTAACATCAAAAATTAGTGAACCTATTAATAATTTTCATTAAAAAAAGCGAAATCTTATTCTTTCTAATGTTCAAATGCAATTATCAGAAACATTAGTTATTGAAACAAAATTATTACATTTCTTCATATAAAAACTATTTTAAGTTATAAATAAATTGATATCTCAAATATTTTTTTATCAATTTAAAAATATGTACTTACTACAATATAATTTGACAAGATACTGATTTTTTTATCTATAAAATCGTACAATCAATAATAATATTTCAATCAAAATGTAAACAAACAAAACACATTACATTCTTAACAACGAATTAACAAACATGTTTCGATTCTCATCCAACACGTGCCCACTTCTATCATTCATCCGATCGATTAAATAACACAAATTGCACAATACATCCGCCTAAGTGCACAAATTCAAATGTGCATCTTGAAAATGCACCAACGCTGCACATTTGTGTTAACGTATGCGCATAATCGTATCCATTCAACGTTCGCCGCATTCATTCAAAACTTATGCACATAATTCCGATTCTAATTTTACCACACGAAGAAATCGTTACATATATTTATTTTCTTTTTACCCGTGCTGTACGTTTCAAATTTTGACCTATGTATTTCGATCAATGCAAAATACTTAAATGCTATTTTTTTAATGTATGGAATACTAAAAATATCTATTTTGATATGAACGCGTTTTGTTTTACCAAAAGTGTGGAAAAGGATATTTTTTTGAATGTGGCTTTTGGCAGATGTGCTATCTGCGAATTCTTGGCTATTTGTAGATACACTATTTGCGATTTATTGGCCATTTACAGATACACTATCTGCGAATTCTTGGCTATATGCAGATACGGTATCTACGAATTATTAGCTATTTACAGATACAGTATCTACAAAAAACCAATAATTCGCAAATACCATATCTGCAAATAGCCAATAATTCCCAGATACCGTATCTGCAAATAGCCAAGAATTCGCATATACCGTATCTACAAATAGTCAAGAATTCGCAGATACAGTATCCGCAAACAGCCAATGATACGGTTATAGTGTATCTGCAAATAGCCTCAACCTATTTTTTTATAATTTGTAGTTGAAATATTTTCATTTTATATATATATTCAGATTGATAATTTTAATTAATTTGCTATTTATTATTATAAATTTTGAATTCTTTTCAACATCACCATTACATGTTTCCAATTTGTATAGGAAATATTCTGTTGTATATCTGAATTTGGTACCGGAGTATTTTGCATCGTTCATTCTGAACAATTTCCATAACATATGAGAACATGTCAAGTATTCATCTAGGTTGGCATGATTTATGCGTCACAAAAGGTGACTCACAACAAAACGACAGGTCGTTTACACATCATTTACCAATCTCTATATAATTGTTCAATACAATATCGATATATTTTAGAATAAAATGTACGTTTTATTCGAAATTTTCTATATTCGATATGAATGTTTTATTTGTTGAATGTGTTTCTTGTAATTTTAGGTATAATGTACAGTTCCGTTATCGCTTATCACATATATCCCACGTGCACCCATTTTCCCCCCTTTGGAATACAATAATGAAATTCGAAAATGCTTGTGTACACTGCACTCGAAAACGTCGAATGATCATACGTTTAGATTAACCAAAATATGTGATATTAACACGTTTTGCAATGGCAACAACGGCACACTCACATTGTATGTAATTTTGAATTCGACAATGTACAATGATTTTTTACATTATTAAACTTTTGGACAAGCGATGAAATAAAATCTATATTTGTATTAGATATCGATTTTTATTTTATAGAAATGAATCTTTTCATTTATTTATATTTAAGCTCAGTTAACGGTTTATATACTCTTGTCGAATGTATCACAGAAGTTATGGGAAATATAGTGTGGTTAATTGTTGGATTGATCTAAAATCATCTTCAAAAATTGTATTTGTATCTAAATCCTTTAAAATTATTTTTTTGTATTTAAACTCAGTTAACGGTTTATACTCTTGTCGAATACATCACAGAAGTTAAGTGCCATATAGTGCGGTCAATTTTGGATTGATCTAACAATAAGACCATCTTTGAAAATTGTATTTGTATCTAAATCTTTTAAAAATAATTATCTTTTAATATCATTCTAATTCAATGTCCTGCAATGGACCTCAATTTATATAACTAACCTTTCATACACTAAATTCTAAATAATTCTCAAAAATTATGACCGAACTTAAATGTTTCTAGCCGAACCTAAACCAAACTACTTTATATTCCAATATCACATAAACCCAAAACTCTTTTTACACATTTCATAAAAAAACAATTTTCATTTTACACTGCTTTTTCACTTCAACACAGTGTAAAAATAAAAATAAAATATTTCATAATGGTAACATCCGGAGCAAACCAGTATACAATTATAGTTATTAAACGAAAATTTACAACATTTTCAAGTTTGATTTAAAATTCCATACAAATACACTGATGGAACTTATCTTCAATTTTTATATGGTAAATATAATTTTTTTTATATGGCAAGTCTCTGGAACGTTTTCCCATACAAAAAAAGACTTGGGTGTAATATATAATCCCCTATATATAATAGCGGGTTTCTGTGTGTCTGTTCGATGACGCTCGCGACTTTAGAACGACGCGTTGATACGATTATTTTTTTGCGTCTATAAAACTATTCTTTATATGTATATGGTCTTTATGTGTATACACTTAACATCTATAATATCATGCTTATGAAAGCGTCTCTATTGAACTATGCAATACGTCGATCACTACGCAGTGGAAAAAATATTTGAATTCCCTATATACATGTACGTAATCACCGATGACAGATGTCTGTGTTTGTTTGTGAGGCTCTCGACTTATCGTTCCAATTTAACCTGTATGCCGATCAAATATAACGGCTATAATCGCTACACGATACCGGCTATAACGCGAGCTCCGAATTTAGTCTTTATGGTCATTATAATAACGGCTATAATCTTATTGTCTCATCTTAACGTCTATAATATGATGCTTATTACCTACTAACTACTGGCTTTGCCTTTATGTCACAAACAAATAACAAATGAACTATTTAGATTTTATTAATTGAATATTAAATATTCAAATCGGGTACACATTCCGGGTTCACACAATCGGGTTTTCACATTTTACCGTTTTCCGTTTCGTAACAAATCCACAGCCGATATTATTAACATCGGGCCTATATACTAGTATTATAATAACATTCTAATAGAACATATCAATTTTTCAATAATTAAAATGAAAATTCAGAACCAATTCGCAAACAATCTCGCTCGGTCCATTTTTCGCGCATATTCAAACGGTTTTCCCGCCAAAATCGCGGCAGCGTTTCGTCGAATTGGCGTTCCAATAATATTTTCAAAGTTTAGTATTTGATGTAATACGACGCCGGTAAAACGGTCGTTCTCGCGCTTTTCGACGAGCGGGGTTACTTTATCGTACTTTATCGCCGAACAAATATATTCAGATAAGCAGAACACCGGGTGTTCCCGCGGCAATGTAGCTTTTTGTCGAATTCGTTATGTTCTTATGTGTTTTTCGTCCTTTCAACGAAAAATGTATGCTGAAGTATTGTTGAAATGTTCTATGAATTTTGTGAGATAATTTTTTTAGGTATATCGATTATTTTTTTTTGTTATAACAAATCGTTTGATTTGAAAATTACACTGATACAATATATTTGCTCGTCCATATTTTTTTCAATACCATAAATTTGACAGTTAAAATATTGCATAATATCACTTTAAATATATTTAGATAAATAAAAAATCAGAAGTGACGGAAAATATTTTTACAAATTTTTCTAATAAAAATGTTACTATAGAGCAAAACCACATTTTGTTTTAATAAGATGTT
>JAOXNN020000028.1:801122-840190 GCA_028571205.2 Hydropsyche betteni | reverse complement strand
CGATTTCTATAAAGGACAAAGTTTAATTTCCAAAAAACAGACTCAGACACTCTTTCTGTTTTATAAGTATATAGATATATAGGAGATTTATTTTTTTTAATTAATGAAAATCCACTTTGAAATAATTTCCAAACTTATATGACGCCACTTTACCTCGAATCGAATCAATTCAAATTTTTCCAATCGAAAAACCATTCCTCGAACCCAAAAAAATTACACATTCCACCGCCGATTTCCGAACCGTTCCGGCGCCATCTCCGAAATTTTTTTCCCGCCGACCGAAAGCGACCGCACCGACCTCCCATACACCCGAAAAAAACCCGAAAGTTTGAGAACCGCCGCGACGCGGGAAACGTCTTTCGAACGGAGCGCATTTTCCGCGAGGTGCGCGCAGTCGTCGCTCGGCCGTCCCGCGGAGAGGACGCTCTCCGAAAAGGGGCGCCGCTTCCCAAACTGTGGCGCGCACGCACACACACACGTATATGTTCAGCGTGTATATATATATAATATATATATTCCCTCTGCCAAAGTTCCGAGCGGGAAAAAAGCGGTGCGTTCGCGTGTGCTCTTCGTACTGTGGCGCTAATTGAACGCGTCGTCTTCGGCGGTACGTTTGCGTTTCGTTTTTTTTTTTTATTTTATTATTATTGTGTGTTGTTTGTTTTATTTTTTTGTGGTTTTACGCGGTTTTCGTATGTGTGTGTGTTTGCGGTTTGGAGTTTGTTCGCGTTTGTGGCACATGGCAACCGGCCGGTGTGACGATTTCGCGGGAAATCGCGCTCTTACGTATGATCGGTTATTATATACGATTTTTTTGGATAAAATGTTAATATTCTTGATTATATTAACCCTTTGTGTCCTGATGTGCATTGGAGGAACCATTACTTCTTTGTTTTTTTTTCCCAACGGTTCCGTTTTGACACCACTTCGATTTTAGCGTTACCGCAGACATGAAGAATTCGTTGGAAATTTTTATTATTAACCCTTTGTGACTCTTTAGAACTGCTGAAATTCTGACAAAAATTTTTTTTCTTTCATGACACCACAGGGACACAAAGGGTTAATTAAAAATCATAAACTTTTTATTAAAATTCAACTTTCATATAAAAATTATAGAAATGAATACTTCAAAAAAAAAATTGCAAACTCTCGAATCTTCATAGACACTCGACAAACCGCGCGCTTATTATTATCTTATCTTTTATCTGTTATTGTTTGTGTTTATAAGCACTGTAGATTCAAACGTTAAAAAAAACGTAATTTAATTATTTGCAGGCATATATATATATATATAGAGAGAATAATTTCGCAACCTTTTGTGGCTCCTTGGCCACAACGAGGCATTGTGTTCTTAATTGTACGCGCATACAAAGTGTATACGTTTTCGAAATGTACATGTGTTTTTTTTAGTACTTGCATATATTTTAAAATATGTGAGTTTTTATTATAGTATGCTAGCGGTCGTGTTGCACAAGCGACGCAAGAAGAGAACGTCCTAAACAAACAAACAAACATACACCTCTGTTTGGTTTCACATTCTGTGTTCGGTTAAAATGAAAAAGTATTCGAGATATAAAAAAAAGGATGGTCGTATCCTTAGGTGTTGAGTGTGTTTTTTGGAGTTTTGAAAAAATTTCGATGCTACAAATGGTTTTATGTAATTTTTTTAAATAATTCGTTTTAAGAAATGATAGGGATTTGGTGAAGATTTATTTTTTCGGTAATTGTACGATTATGATTGATAAAAATTAGCATAATAAAAAATATGATTGTTAGAAGTTTTGTTTGCGATGTACGAGAGTGCCACGCATATGTTTTCATTGATAATTTGTTTTTTTTTTGTAAATTCGAAACTTTATAAAAAAAATTTATTCGTTGGTAAAAATGAATTGTTTCTGCTTATAAAAAACTCAACCATAATTTACAACTATAAAACTCAATTTAAAAAAATTATTAGAAATGAAATTTAATTACATACTATACATTAGGAATTTTTCGTATGTTTCAATTAATTGTAATATTATATCAAAACATGATCGGTAAATTTCTGATATAATTACGTCACTTAACATACATATATAAAAAAATTGAAAAATCATTAATTTGTTTCAAGTTATTGTTTTTTCAATTTCCAAAAATAAGGCATCACTTATATAACCATATAAAAAAAATCGGTGAATCATTATTATTTTAAAAAATTAATAAAACCACTAAGAATAATTCTCGTGTTACTACTACTCTGAAAGGTACAAACTTAACATTTATTCGTGATACCAAATATACGATTTTACAAAATTTCTCAACATTTTCCACTTTCCATTTTCACACTGAAAAAAAATTTTTTTTTATAAATTTCAAATCGATCCAAAATCCAAAATCTGAAATTGCCGCACCTAACATTGCTCAACCCAATAGCGAGTTCAATGTTCAACAATTTCAAAAATTATCTTCGTTTTCTCGTGAGTCATGGCTTAAGGTTTGTTTATTTAACACACTTTTATCGCAGTTCAAATCTACTAGTGTCTACCTTTTTAGTCATGAATCTAATTGTTTGATATTTTTTTATTGTGAATCGTTCACTTTCGATTCACATGAATGATCTGCAATTTTTTCTCTAATTCAAATCGAAATGTGAAACATGCACGATTTCGCGCATACTTCAGGATCGAATTTCGTTCGAACACACAAACTCGACACTTCGAATCTCGTGTTTTTTTTTTTTTTAACGAGGTTTTATTTCGATATAATTTTCGTCGATATATCGGCACATTACGAGGCGTGTTCTCACGCACTTTTTCACATATGTAAATATTTCGAAACCGTTTCGCGCTCTATGCTTATGCGGTCTCGTATCCTTTGTACTTCAGATTAGATCCGTTGTATGGGCCACCGCAGAACGGATGTTGTGTGATATATATGGCGATTGTTGTAATAAACGCCATAACAATATGGTCATATTCGTAAAATAACATTTACAATATGGCGTTGGCAACGGCTCGAAACATTCCCGGCGATTTTCCTCGCGGTTTTTCGATTCGTCATTCGAATCCGTGTAATTTATGTTGCTTCCGTGCGAAATATATTAGCCCTTTTTATAATCGACCTTTTCAAGAATTCGTATACGAGTTTTTTTATATGAATTCGCCGTTGTGTCCGTTCAATGTCCGTTCCGCGTGTCGCTGAACTTTGTCGTTCGATGCGATTCGACTATATCGAGAATATGTTTGACTTTTATTGCGGTCTTCGATTGGTTAAGTGACCCGTCCGTTTGTCGTGTCGCAGATTCAATTATGTCGATTAATTATGCAATTGTTACGATCGAGTGGGTTTTTTGAATGCTGTTGTGTTCGGATTTTTTTAAATGTTCGGGCACGATTTATTTCAAATATTTATTGATGTCTTTTTGTATGTTTTTTTTTAATATATACACAATTAGTGGATGTGTATGATGTTGAAATATAAAATGGATGTTATAATATGTCAAGATAATATTATTTAAATTTTTAAATCGACGAAATCGTTTATTTTTTCTGTTCATGAAATTAAATTTGCAGTATTGCAATCAGTTTATAGATTCAATTGTCTTGAAAATGTCTGATGATTTTTTATTTTTTTTATATATTACTATTTAGTGCAGTGATGAGATTAGTAATTTATGAGTTATTCAAACAATAGTGGGTAGTCCATTAAATATCAACAGACACTTTTTTTATTAAAATTACTTAAAATAAAACACAGAGCTTAAGAATTTATTCGACAGAGCCTGAAACACATATTAACGATTTCCTTTTCGATTTCGAAAAAATTAACTATTACTGTATATAGATAAACTCCCTTAGTAGTCCAATTTTTTTTTAAATTGATATCCATTACAAAAAAGGTTACTCATCACTTAAATTCGAGAACTTAACACACACTCCATGCCAACTAGGGATGTCATTAGCGGTGAACGACGTTCAGTAATTTACCGGTAAATAAAAAAAAATTGTTTCGAATATTTTACAAGTGTTGATTTTTTGCAAAAATCGGTTTTTGTAAGTATGGCGTTTTTTGAAAATTTTTATTTTTTCGGCTTTTTTTTCGAATTTTATTTACCTGTAATAAAAAAAAAATAACCGTATTACCGGAAAATGAAATTTTCGGTAAATCCGACATCTCTAATCCCAACCGCAATTTCGAACAAACTTGAGATCATTATCAGTTATAAACTTTCCTTAATAAAAGTTATATAAAAATATTTTTTTTCCGTTTATAAAAAAAATTGAAAAACCTTTTCATCGGTAACCAAAATGACATATTAACCCGTTCGACACCTTAATTGTCAAAAATCAACGTAATGTTCAAATAAAAATGTTAACACTTTTCAATCCGACTGTCGACCAAATCTTCCATCCTCAAACACCAATCACCCGCGTCGATTGCGCAAGATGTCGCGTGTGTGTGTTTTTTTCCACATTTTTCCTCGTTTTTTCGCATCCATCATATTCGGTGTTAAGGTCGTCGCACACCACTGTGGCTCGTCCCACTTTTTCAATAATGACAATAATCTCGACTGAGTAGTTGCGTGCAGCGGCGATGCAGAAATGTGCATGTGACCGGCGATTTTCTATTTAAGGATGTGATCGTTTTTGTTTTTTTTTTATATATGCGGTTTCGAAGGAATTCTTAGTTTGAAAATTGTTTGAAAATGAAAGTGGGTTAGGTTTGTTTTTAGGTGCATTTTTTTCGTTGCGGAAATCATACGTGTTTTGCATAGCAAAGTTCATCTTTGTATATTTAAATTTTTATTCATTCAATGTACTTGTGTTTAGCATAAATTAGTGTATAAAAAATTTCGTTGTATCCGAAAATTTTTGAATTTTCAATTATGTTTCTTTTAAAAATCATGAAATTTCGAAAGTACATTTTGATTATTTTATGTATAAAAAAATCTGAAATATTTTTGTTTTAAATCATTAATTTTTTATTTTGATTGCATTGGATTTTTACTGCTTTATCTAAGATTATAAATTAAATCTAAAATTTAACTTCATATTAAAAATTTCAGTTTAATTTTAAAACGAAATTTAATTAGAACGTTTAAAAAGTATTTTCCATTTTTTCTCATAGATACAGTGGAAAATTTAAAAAAATACTTAAAACTCAAAAAATCGGTTGCCAAAAACCCCCCTATAACATCAATATAGGTACCACGTTATAGGGGAGGGAGGATTATAGGGGATTAAGGTTTTTCAATGTTGTTTTTTGATTTGAAGGAAATCAGTAAATCGAAAATTTTCTTTTTTTTGTTATTCTTAACCAGCTCAAATAAATGACTTAAAATCATAAGAGTGTACGTTATAGGGGGTTTTTACTGTACAATTTTAAAAGATTCATCAAATACATGAACATTCCGTACAAAAATCATGCAAAAATATCAAACACAATCAACATACAGTAAACCCCTTATAACATCAAGATAGATTCCACGTTATAGGGGGTTAAGGTTTTTCAATTACATTTTTTTTGGGATATTCTTACGTGTTAACTGCTTGTTTCAAATGCATTTGAAAAAAAATTGAATTTTAATGCATTTGAACGATACAAGGGGGGAGAAGTTATAAGTGGGTTTACCGTATCCTTCACAAAATCATCATATAAAAAAATACAAAAAAAAACATCCCTCAAAACAGAACCGATCGAACGTTCACAATCGCATCGACTCGATAGATTCGCGACCCGTTGTTCACCGGTGCGCACTCTCGACGAACCTTAACCGCAAACAGTCGCGCGGCCCGTCACAGTCCGACGGTTGTCAAAGCGAGTTTCGCAATGGGTTTATGCCCGTTTTTTTTTTTTTACACAATTCCATCGCGAGAACATACACACGTGCCGGGCTTTGTACGTGTGCACCGGCGATGTTTAATTTTCCATTTTTGTGCGAGCGAATGATGATGATGGTCGTAATCGGCGTTCGATCGTCGCGTAACGGAACACGATAGTTATGGGTTTATGTTTGTGTGATTTTTTTGTATTTGGTTTTTTTTTTGTGTGTGTAGAAATGATGTTGGATGATTTTGTGTTTGTCGAAAAAATTTTGTGTGTTTAATTGTGGTTTGTTGAGTTTAAACGGTTGATGAAATGTCAACTGATGAATTATTGGCTAGAAATTTTTGTAAGGATAGTGCTGATTGGATTTTTAGATTTTTCGAGTTATTTTAATTTTTAATTTAATATTGATTTATTTATTTGATTTTAATGCTTATTTTAAATCAGATAAAAAAATATTACCATAAAAAATTACAAATTTTACATGAGCAAACCTCCCTATAATGTCAAGATAGATTGCACGTTATAAAGGGTTAAGGTTTTTGAATTTTGATTTTTTTTTACGTGTTGACTTCTTGTTTCAAATGCATTTAAAAAAAAAATATAAAAAAAACTCGAATTTTAACGCACTTGAATGTTATAGAGGGGACGTTATAGGGGGTTTACGTATAGTTAAAACTGTTGTCATAATAATCAATGAAATACGTACAATTCAAGAATATATTGTATTATTTCGTAAATATTTTATGACAATAATCCTAAAAATGCTTTCTGGTGGTTGTAAAATTTGATTTTTAAAAAGGTTATATTTGAAGTGCAAAAACTGTGTTTGTTAGGACAACATTATGATCGAAATTTGTAATCATTTTTTTACTATTCTATGACTATGCTCTTCTTTTCTCTTCTATTACTCCTATTATTATGATATAATACGAATCTACATTAAAGCTACCCAAAAGCCAAATTTATTAAAAAAAATTGCATAAAATCTTCTGAAATCAATATATAAATAAAGCAATGATTAAATCCTTTATTAAATAGAAATAAAATTATTTATTTGATTAAATCTCAAAAAAAATTATTATTTTTGATCGCATTAGCTTCGTTTCCTACAACACCATGTTGACAACAATTTTATATGCAACATTATTTCTAAAACGAAACATGCAAATCAAGTGCAAAGTGGAAACTGGCACATATTCATACACATAGGATTTCCGTTCATTTCTCTCCATATCTAAAATCAATACGCTGAAAATGCATGCGAGTACTGATTCGTTATATTCTCGTAATTATCGTGCAGTCGTTAATGTGTTAAGGCCACGTTCGTATTGTGGAACGTTGCGCTCGCGTGTATTGTGAATATTTGAATATTGGTAAATCTTTGGTTTCGCCTGTAAATCGTAACATTTCCGATATTTAGATGGTAAATATTAAAAAAAAATTATTATCTTTTCTATTTCGAGATTATTTTAATTTTTAATGTATCACCCAGTGTAACGTATATTTTATTATTCATAAAATTATCCAAGTTTAGAATATTTTTAGACTTTTAAAATACAATCATAGTTAATCAAAATAAGTTCCCCAATTAATGAACAATATTAAATATTCGTTCATTCGTAAAACGAAGAAGCATTAAACGATAAGCCTCTACATATCAAACATACTTTCGCTGGAAATGTATATGTTACAGTTCAAGTGTTCACTTTAGTTTGTTTATATTCATACTAGTTTGAGTATATACAAAATATCGATTCTAGTTTGGATGTCAGCTGTCAAATTTTCCCTACATATAAACTAGCATGTTCATAAGCAAACCAGTTTGTTTATACACGTTCTGATTCGTGTTAGTACGCGAACAAATAAAATGTAGGAAACAGTTCTAAACATTGCAAATAGCGTTTAAACTAAAAACAAATCTCATAAGTATCATACTTGGGTTAGGTTGGGTTGTGAAAACGTATTCAAAACAAACTCTTGAAGTTTAATTGATATTTAGCATAAGAGCGTTATCTGTGTGCAAATTGAAAACCAACATAAATCGTCGTACCACACTTACAATTGGACTAGAGCCATTTAGAAGGTGTATAAACAGACTTGTTTGCGTGTTCATTATTCCTTTCGACTACACTCAAACTTTCCAATTTCGGATGTGTATAAACACACTAGTTTGTTCATACAGAAACGAAGTGGACACTCAAACTTTAACATATATGGGCTACGCAATGTTATGGAAATGACCTAGGCCACGAAATAAGCAACAAGTATTGCCTCGTCATCGAAATCGTAGTGACAGCTATCACCTATCAAAATCACCGATGCCAATCTTATACAGAACACCTAGAAAGAGTCGCATTGATGAGAACAGAGTGTGGTCAATTTGATACAAACGCTTAATTTTCCAACAAGCCAATATCTAATAGATCATACCCCAAACTCTTACGCAATTTTCTCATAAATTCAAAATTTTCCACACTTCGATTCCTAAACCATCTGTACTAAACTGATTTGGCAATGCAGACTCATACAAAATGCATTTCCTCATAGTCATGCACTCTTATCAATGCAACACGAAGCCTTATCGCTAACACAATTCGCACTCGATAAACGCGTTTCGAAACCTTCGTATGTTCGATTCTGATATTTGAATCGCCGTTGCCTCGAACGAGTCGTTAAAACCATGTTGCATGTTCGCCATACTTATTTATCGAATGCACCGAAGCATGGGGGATTCATATACATAATTCGCGTTCGATCATTTGTTATATTGTTGGTTATTGTTCGATAAACACGTGTTTCGCATCTGTGCGTGATTTTCCTTGGTACTAATCCTTATACAATGTACAAGGCCCGGTAGAAAAATGAGCGATTCTAGTTTATGAAATATCTCGTTAAGTATGTTTTAAAAATCGTTTTATTCGATGTGAAATTTGATAATTATCGATTAATAGAGCTTGAAATATAAACGGTGTGCTTTTATCGTGTTGAGTGTTATCAACGGAATTTGCTGTGAGCGTTACCACAGACACGCAGTAATTGGCTATTTTATGTGGAGACATAATTTTGACATTATTTAACGCACGCTGTGAAATTTCTGATTTTTTTTCAAACTACGGAGAGGAATATTCCTCTGTGGGGAAAATTCTTTTGAGAGAAATATTCTGTGAGATATATTTTCATGAGACTATTCTTACAGATAGCGACATTTTTGAAAAAGTTCTCGATACTAGGAATTTTCCAGATAATGATAATCACACAAACCTGAAGATGATGTTATTATATTTTTCAAGCACAGATAATCCGCAAACCGAATAATCTTCACTCGCATAATCTAGACTCTAGAGTACACTTCACTACTAAAATATGTGAATAAAGCTAAAAAATTGTAATGAGTCTAACTCGTCATTCCGGCTCAATGGGTTAATCAAAAACTTCATCAAATTTACACGTGATGTAAATTATTGACTATTGGTATTTTTGGTCTTTTAATTTTAAAAAACACCGAAGGGAAATAAAAACTTTGAATTAAAGTAAAATGACGACGAAGGTATTTTATATTGCTAGAATTATTTCTTTGAAAGTATAAATATGTTCATGTATATTCATAAAAAAAAATATATTAAGACTCATCGCGATGAATCATTTAATCTTCTATTGTTATAATACAATATTGTAATCATCAGTTGCAATTTATATAATATCCAATTTTTCTTAGAAATTAGTTTCGTTGAAAATGACGAAATTGTTTTTTTTTTAAATATGTTGTTTTCTATATATTGGTTGTACGATTAAAAGATAATATATTAACCTCTCAAAATGTGGCTTAACTTCAATGGTCAATATAAACAGAAAAACTCGACTATACAATCAAATCTTTTTCAAAAAACAATTAATTGTGTTGAAAATATCAAAAACAATTCTATAAACCAATATATATAGGGTATTTCATTAAGGACGCTCGAAATATGTTAGGTTATAGGAGCTATGTTGTTCAAGTAACGTCTGTCAATTTTTTTCTCAATTGTTTAGTGGTGTATGGCAAATCCTCATGCAAAGTAATATCATTGAAAAACGTGTGCAAATCATCAAATTTTATTATCAAAGTCACTGAAAGGTCTTTCAAAAAAGACGCACGATTTTAAAACAAGTTGTATGTAAGATTTCCACTCAATTTTTTTTTTTCATTTAAAAGTATATTTTATGGCATTAAGTGTGCAATGTATATAAACCCCATAGAACGCAATTTAATTAGATCATCAAATTAAAAAAAAATACATTTGTAATCAACATTGATTTTTCCAAAATTACATATACGACTCATTTAACCGTCCTCGCACTAACAAATGAATAATTAACCTCATTATTGTAATGCAAATTCCTTTGAAAAACGGAAACTCTTATACACATAAATTGCACTGTTCTGATCAACGGTCATATTGCATAATCGATTGTCAATATGTCTGACATAGATGCTGTTCACCTTCAATGCATTTCAATCGATGATTCAAACGTCTGCAAGTGCATCGTATAATATGAAATATATGTGTCGTATTGTTTGATTTTCACGTATTTCGAAAGTGCATGATCGATGCGTGCGTAGAAGTCGTCGATTATTTCTCGTTAATTGCGAAAATTTCATGTTTTAATAGAAATAGTTGTTAATAATTATATGTAATACATTGTAAACAATCTTCGTTCATTTCCATGAACTAGTTTCTTTTATATTGTATTTGCTCTTAATTGAAACTGCTTCGCAAATTATTGCCGTTTCAAACTAATAATTTTTTAAGTGTGCATAAAATTTTATATAAATTATCGTAATATTTTCTATGAAAACGTCAATTTTATACAAAATTTCACAAAACAATGTCAATTCCATAAAGAACGACACACAATGCGCCATGCATTCGTCGTTTTATTGTTCGTTTTACAATATAATATTAAACACACTTGCAGTTCGTGTTGTTGAACAATGTCGCGGGTCGTTCGAAAAGTTCCCAGACCGAGTACTCGAATTAATATCAAAACTGACCACCAATCGAGGTTCACTGGATATTTTCAGTTTGTGTCGCTTTGAAATTCCACTACAAAAACGTCGTTGCATTTTAAATTCGTTCCGTTTGTATGTTTAATGCAGTTCGATTACATTTCTTTTTTCCGCGTACGTGTTATTCGATAATATCGAAAAAAAGGTCTAAAACGACATTTTTATTTATTCGAATTGTAAATCGACCAATCGCAGGCTTCGCTCGATTTTGGACACGCCTTCTAAGCGACCTCTCGATTTAATTGGACCCCCAAAAATAAATGAAATCGAAAATCTTTTGTTCTTTGCACTCATTGTTTAATTTGTACTCCATTTCACTCCCGCGCGATAATTAGAAAGAGAGAACCTTCGTAAAATTTGAACGTCATCCATTCGCACTACATTGGCATTGATTTATTCGATGATTTTTATATTTTTATTTTTAAAATTATCATGAGCAAATATTTGAAAGCGGCGTTACAACATTTTTCATTGTTTTGAGATATTTAAGGTTTTGCGTTTTTTTAATATTTTAAAATACTGTTAATCTCTAAAGAACTTATTTTTCTTTTATAATGTCCTAGACATAGCAAATTTAAAAGTGATTAAAATTTTGATTTGAACGATATTTTTGGAACTCTAAATTGATAATGTCACTTTAATTTATAAAGAAACTTGAAAAATGTTATGAGAGTTGTTATTCATGAAAGTGGCATAATTGCCAATTTTGAAAAAAATAAATATTAAATCTATATTTGAATAAACATGGATGTCCTTTTTATGTGTTTGCAATAATCAAAATCAACACGTTTTAATATTCCCATGAAATGGATGAAAGATATTTCGCTATAAAATTTTATATTTATGCTTACATTTAATATTTTTTGTACGAATTTGAACAAACTCTTATAATAATCATATGGTGGAAAATAGTATTTATAGTACGTATAATATTATAATTCGGTATAATAATAGTACATAGTCAATGTATAAGTTTAAAATTTTTTTGTAAAGTAAGTGAAAACAAACCTTTTTTCGTTCATTTTGTACAGATATTATATAATACTGTGTTAACTCTGTTAGAAATATACGCGAAAAGACATCCATGTTAACTTAAATCTAGGTTTAACTCATTTTTTTCAAAATTTACATTTACAGCACTTTCTTATAATATAATAGTTTATTCAGAAATGGTTAGCGTATTTTCAGTCAATACCACCCTTCGTTATATAAACACAATTTTTTTTTCGGTTCGTCAATATCTTGTTTTCTTTAATTTCGCTTAAAAAAACACTATTTTCAATCGCAGAATTTAAACCAAACGATGATTTGATCAAAAATTGAATGCTGTTTCAGTTTTTAACTTCTCATATGCTTAGTATGTTCCCATTGGAAGTACATTTTACACCAGTAAAACTTAAATTTACGAATGAACGAATATTCAACGATCGTATGAAGACAATTACCATCGAATTAGTACAAACACATTTTCATCGCATAAAACACGCTTTCGCCGAAGCACATACACAATTTAACAGCCTTATCGATCTCTTTCGCAATCGGGGTCCGATTCCACGGTTTTTAACCCGCATCGACAAGCACCAGATGGGTTAGACCAGTGCTCCGCAACCGATGGGCCGTGAGCCGGATATAAGTGTGCCGTGTTTGAATTCAATGTGTTTGACATTTTATAATTTTTCATAATATTGTCTACTAGTAAATAGGCCCGATGTTAATAACACCGGCTGCCCGATGCCCGTACACGATTTGATTATTTAATATTTAATTAATAAAATAAAAATAGTTCATTTGTTATTTTCACCAAGCGTCATATAAGCAAAACCAGTAGTTAGTAGGTAATAAGCATCATATTATAGGCGTTAACTGTATACGCATAAAGACCATATTACTACAACAATTCGCGAGCGTCATTCGAACACACACAAATCCGTGATTATATATAGGGGATTTTTCAAAATGTAGTATATAATATTAAAAAATAAACCGAACAAAATAAGTAAATTGGTTATTTTATGGTAGTACAGTTTAATCGAGATAAATCATTTGAAAGAAATTTTTGCTCTATCTCCCTTTACACGGGGGGGAGGAGAATAAACTTTCATGCACTATTTTTATAGTATACATACATCATTGGGTTTTTGGAGATTGCGTGTCGGGAGAGGTCACGAAAATTTGTCACTACCTATATATTTTAGCTTTTTGTATGCCGCAGAATTCTAAGAATTTTGGTGTGCCGTGGGTGAGGAAAGGTTGCGGAGCACTGGGTTACCCAACGCGTTATGTCTCAGTTTATAAATTAGCCACAATATATACGGGTCAAACGCACACCGCTCGGTCACATAATTCAATTTGTGACCGATCCCGTTCGAAATTCGATCGAAAACTCGAACCGGCTTCAGTTTTCGGGCGAAGCGCACGTGTGCCGCATACAATGGTTTCGAAAAAGGAAAGAAAATTGAGTGAAATGAAAATTACCACATAATGGGGGTCATGCGATTTGCATTGTGCGCCCGCTTCGCTACGTGACCGTGTACGATTCGCATTCACCACACGTGAAACGGGACACACGTGCTTCAAATTAATTATTTGTCGCGTTTTTGCGGTGTGTTTGTGTGCGAGGTCGGGTTCGATGCACTTTCGGGATTGTGGCGATGAGTGATGAGTGTTGAGTGATGAGTGATGAGTGATGAGTGATGAGTAATGAGTGATGAGTGATGAGTGATGACTGTGCTCGATCCGGGGGGTTGGTTCAATTTGTTTGGACAGATTTGGTGATGTGTGATGATCGAAGGTTGTGCTCGGTTCGGTGTTGAATTTGTGTTTTTTTTTATATTGTACGATTAAAATTTTTATATTTGTGTAATAAAAGTGACTATTGATGTATAGAAAATGATTAATTGTTAAAATATTCATGGAGTTGTTAGGTAATGTTTAACGATTGATGAGTGTCTTGTCTGATTCTTAGATACGTTCATTAAATTCAAAAATATTTAAAAAAAACTATAATTAACAAAACAGGAAAATTACTTTTCCTATATAATCGAATGTTTACGTATTTTAAGAAGATTACTTTCAATGAATCTATCCATTTTTTCATCATATCCATCTATTGACTACGATACCTTCCACTCAACTTTGATAGTCGTATTTTTAATAAAACTATGTATACACGTTAAACATCATAATTCTAAAATAGATTCCACATTACAAGAAAAAGCCATCATATACTTTGAAAAATCTTCTGAAACAAATATAAATTTCACATTATAAAAAATTCAAAATTAATGTAAAAAAACTATGTGCGGCCCAACAAGTTATTAACTGCTACCGCCGATTAATCATTCTAAATGGTTATTCAATTCTAATTTCTTATAATACTATGATATATATTTAAAAAAAATACTTTCTTTCGTTATAGAATTCTTCAATTATATATTTTTTATTTTTCATTACGGCCCGCAAACAATTGACAAACAAAAAAATTGGCACGGCTGTCAAAAAGGTTATGCACCATTGTGTTATATTACAATAATGTTTACTGTATTTACATCAACACGAACGCAACGTATGATTTTCCCTTACATATCGCGTGTCCAATTCGTTTTTCATGTTCCGCACATTTTCCAGATATACAAATTTACACTCTTGATATGCATACACGTGTAATAGAATATCAAAGTTTAATTTATTATAAACGTGCCGAAGTTCGCATTTCCTATGTCCCCCGATTCGCCATACATGACATTCAAATTGAATCGATCGCTTTTGAAAACATTCATTTATTCCGTTCATGTTGTACATTCAAACCATTCTTTCGTTCGTCACGCAGCTCCGAATGGATTCGTTCGAAACTTCTGAAAATATGAATGAAAACAACTCGACGTTGTGATAATGTCGGTATGTAATTTGCCCTTCGCGACCGCAACGGAATACCTTTCTAAAAGTATAGACAATTAAAAACGATATGATGGTCGTTCGCTTATGAAAAAATAATGCATTTTAGCACGCCTATAAAAGTGTCATAGTGTAAATGCAACATACTAAGTGGTTCAAGGCTTTCGCTCGTTCATGTGAAGCTAGATGCGAAATTTCTTGATGATTCTCGTGTTGAATGTTGTTTTTGAATTTTTTTTTTTTCGTAATTAAATTTAACGTGTCACCTTGGCGTGTTCGAATTTTCAACCGTTTTCGTCGGCTTCGTTTCCGTTTTCTTATCTTTTCGTGTGTGCTTTGTGTTATATCCGATGACTATGTCGTTTTTCGGTAGAAAAAATTGAACGATTGTACAAAAGAAGGGTTCGTTGTTAAATAATGTTCGTTTTTGTTATATATATAAAAAATACGATAAGTAAACGCCGGTATATAACGCCGTTTTATATACTGTTTACTCGTAATAATGATAAAATAAAATGTTTACTCGTAATAATGATAAAATAAAATGTTTACTTTAATAAAAAAATATTTTTAAACTTTGCATATATAAAAAAACTTGAAATATTTTATTTTTATTTTTCAGATACGGCCCAATGATAGCAATCGCGTTAAAAATGATGAGGATTCGTCGTGGTTTTGGGACCCTCAAGAGGAAGAAACTGACTCCCAAAGCATCAACGCTTTCAAAAAAGAGAATGAAATCCTTCGGAATAGGGTCAGGTCTCTCGAATCGCAAATATCCAACTTGAATTCTGTGGACGATTTGAAAAATCAATTGGAATCGACGAAAGTGGAAAATGCCAACCTGACCCGCAGCCTCGAGGATTTGGACGTTCAGAACCAAATGGCGATGGAAAAGCTGTTGAATATCAAAAATGAACTGCAACGCAATTATGAAACGCTCCAAAAGAATCATACCGCTTTACAAATAGAAAACGAAAGATTGAAATCGAGCGAATCTCGCGACGACCTCAAAGAAACCAACGAGAAACTTCACAAAAACCTAGATTCGCTGCGCCACAAATACGACAATTTAGAAATAGTCCACAGACTGCTCACGGAAAACACGGAGAAGTTCCAAGAGGAAAACTTATACTTATCCGAAGAAAATTCCAAATTGCTCGCGGACTTGGACGAACTGCACGAAAGGTTCGACAATTTGGAGCGCGCCAGCAAAGCCTACACCAGCAACATCGACAAAATCAAAGAAGAGAATCTCGAGCTGAACGAGGAGAACTTCAAACTGCAAGAAGACCTCACCAGACTGCAGAACGATCTCGAAGAGATGACGAAACTGAAACTCGTCAACTCGGACAAGCAAGTGGGTCAAGTGAGCGACGAGAAGTATCGCGAACTGGAAGAGAAGTTTATTCAACTCGAGCTCCAGTTCGCCGAAAGTGTCCCTTCTTCGAAAACTGTGAAGGCTTCAACGATAAGGGACGCCAATGCACAAGACGTTATAGATAAGTTGAAATTCGAGATCGTCGAGCTCCAAAACAAGCTGAATACCAACGAAGAGATCAAAAGGCTCAATCTGGAAAATGATCATTTGAGAAAAGAAATAGAATCGTTGATGAACGTCGGAGCAAATAAGAGAAGTCTCTCTGTGGATGCGTTGAGAAATATATTCGATAAGCATGTGACGTTTGATATAAATAGTATTGAAAAATCGTTCAAAAATTCTCAATCTTCGGATGATTTCATCAGGTATGTTGATGCTGCGCTAAAAACGCTTTTGGAGTTCAAAAGTCGTAACGAAACATTAGAGATTCGAGTTTCTGAAAATTCTAAAGTCGTCGATAATCTAGAATCTAAAATTAACGATCTTAACGCCGAAGTATACTTTGCTAAAAGCGATCTTGCTTTGCGCGATCGAGAACTGTCTGAAATGAAAAATAATAATGACTTTTTGATTGCCGAAATCGGGGCTTTGAAGAGTCCTTCTAAACTAGAACCTATTTTGGAACAGAACGAGGATAACGTAATCATGTTGCAGAATGAATTGGAAGATTGTAGCAATCTTAATAAGAGCATAGAAGCGAAATTAGAAAATTCGCAACAGGAAATATCAAATGTGACGATAGAAAGGGATGAGCTGAAAAGGTTACTAAAGGAAACCCAGGCTAAATTATCTCATTTGAAGGTTGGATTGGAAGAAGAAAAACATGAAAAATATGCTGAATTGCAACAGAAATTAGACGAAACTAAAGGCGATATAGAAAAGCTGAAAAGTCAACTGTGCACTTCTGCGGCTGAAAATGAAAAACTCAAAATAGATTTGAACATTATTGACAATGAAAAAACTATACTGATGGGTGAAATATCAGAATTGAAATCTGAGATTATCAGTAAAACATTAATATGCGAGTATACTAAAAAAATTGAAAAAGAAAAAGCAGATTTAGAATTAAAAATTTCTGATTACTATTCCTTGCAAAATGATTTCGAGACCGCTGTTAATGAAAATCAACTATTGAAAAGCAAAATCGACGAGCTAAACAAAGAATTTTCTTTGGCAACTAACTCTACCCAAACTTTATCAAATCTTGAAAAAGCACTGTCTGTAAAAGAAGATGAATTCAATCAAACACAATCACGTTTGATTGAATTGGAAAAAGAACTGAATATTAGTCGAAAAAACGAATTGGACATATCACAGCATCTTCAAAACTTAAAAGATAAATTGGAACAGACAAGCAACTCTGAATCAAAGTTCAAAGAACAAACTGAAAAACTTTGCATCGAATTGACAGAATCGAGAAGTTTGTATGAGAAAATCGAAATCGAATACGCCGAATTACAAAAGAAAATAGAAGAAAATATCATCGAAAAAGATCAGATGTTGTCGAAAAGTGATGTTGCAGAATTAGAAAAATACTACATTAGAATTAGGGAGCAATTGGAACAGCAAATTTCAGTATTGACAGAATCACAATATTCTCTGCAAAATTCGTTGGAGAAATTAAAAAGTGAAAAAGAGGAGGAAATCAAGGTATTATTAACACAAATTGACGTTAAAAATGAAGAATGTACGAGGCTGAGGGATGAACAAAACTCTTCAGTCAAAGTGAACGAACTAGCACTTCAAAATTCAATTACAAAAGACGATCATGAGAAAACAACTAATGATTTGACTCATTACAAAGAACAATATGAAACAATGCATTCGCTCGTCACGTCCCTGAAAAGCGAAAAGGACCAACTGGAAAAGAAAATTGACGAACATTCTAATACCATTAAACACAACCAGGCAAAGTTAGATGAGTTTGAAAAGTCGAAAGTTGACACAGAACAACAACTTCAGCAATTGGCAGTTGAGAAAAATGAATTGATAACTTTGGTGACTCAAAAACACAATGAAAATGTTCATTATCATGCAGAAATCCAAAGATTGAACGATGTGTTGCACGGAGAAAGTATGAAGTATAAAGAGCTGACTGAAGCGTACGCTTTATTGAGAAATGAACAGCAGTCTCCTCAAAACAATTGCATGAATTGTAATAATTTAACGGAACGATTGAATGCGATGGCACATCAATACGCTGAAGTTGTAAAAAAACTAGAAGACACCAAAAACATTGCAATTTCAAGAGAAGAAATAGAAAAGCTTCAAGAAAAGAATATCTTTTTAGTAGAAAAATGTGATATTTTAGGTAAAAATTTGTTACAAGAACAAAATAATACAAAACAAGTTTTACTGGAAAAAAATCAAGTAAGTTTTTATCTATTAGGTTCATGATCGATTCCGTTAGATATAAATTTACATATGTGTTGTTTTCAGATTTTCGATAAAGAGCAATCATTAGAAAAAGAAATAGAAAGGTTAAGGAGACATTTACTAGAAGTAGAAGAAGCTCATACACAAGAAATGGTAGGCGCCGAGCAAAGGTGTCAAGAACTTCAAACATGTTTAGCCGTCGCAGAAGAAAAAGCCAAACATTCTAGTACTCTTTATACATCAAACAAGTAACAATTATTTTCAAGTGTTAAATTATTGTTTTTTAACTGTAAAATAAACAATGTTTTTATAAACTTTTCAGTATTAGAGCGAATCAGGAAGTCGAAACGCTACGAAATCAATTACGATTAGTGGAAAAGCAAAGAGACGACATACAAAGTCAACTGAATCAATCAGAAGATAGAAACAATAAAAATCTAGCAGCTCTCACCAACTTGCAGTGTGTTTTAGAACAATTTCAAATGGGTGCGCTATTTATTTTTCTAAACAGAAATATAAACGTACATCTGCTTTACATAAATTAATAAACAATTTTCAGATAAAAGCCGAGACAACGAAATGGCCGCTGGTAGACTAAGAAGAGACTTCGAGCAGCTGAATGAAGAAAACCTGGCACTCCAAGAAGAAATAGCTAAACTCAACGACAAACTAAGAGATTCAAACAACGGATTGAAAGCCGCAGCTCGATTGTCGTCCCAACTCGAAGCACGCGCAGCACAATTGAACGACATGAAACTCACTGGTATTTTTTCCTCCTATTAGAAATTTTATCGCTGCACAGTTTTTTATTATTATTTTAAGTTTTTATCATGTAGTTCGACTTTGAACATTGCATGAAGATTAGACGGTTTCTCTAAGCGTTTCATCACTGTATGTTGATGACGCAAATCAAAACGAAACCTAGAACATTGCATGTTTTTTTTTTATGTAGGCATGTATTTATATAATTTGTGAAAATCTAAACAGTTTCCAACGTGAATTTATTATTATTGTCATTGGAATTGATTCGATTTTCACTATTAAATTTTTAAGTATGTTACTATGATTACTAATATTTACTAATTATGATTTCAATCACCCCGTGCCATTTTTACTTTAGAAAAAAACCAAGAATCCATAGAATTTTCAATGTTGGTGATTGATCATGCATAACTGTATTAATCCATGAAATTTGATTAACATCACACACGTACTCGGTGATTTGGCTTAATATCAGCTGGTAATTCTGGGTGTTTGCTCGATACGCTTCCCAGGATTCCGTCTGGTATGTAAGTCAAGCCACCGTAATGGTTTTCAGTCACAGCATTCTATTCATCGGGAAGTGTTCTTAATTATTAATGAATTAATAATACTAATATTTGATTTTTTTTACATCATATATTAAATGATTGACTCTAGATTGATAGAAGAAATGTATTGTTAGGTTTCTGCACAATTCATACATATCTTTTTAATATGCAAATATTTTCACAATCTTGCAACGGTGAGGGGTTTATATTACATATGTTTTTTTTTTAAATTATCCAAATTCTATTATAATATCACGATTCTTTTGAATCTTAACAGCACACCAAAATTTGTACGTCGTTACCGTTGCACAACTTACTGCACTTTTTAACTCATGTATTAGGGTAGACTGTTTTCATTTTGTTACTATTTTGTTGCTCGATTGGTTTTGGTGTTAAATAATTTGCCATTTCAGATTTTTCTCTGTGTAATTTTTCGTGTAGAATTGACAATCCACTGACGTTAAAAAAAAAAGTCTTCTGTATATAATTGTGTTTTGTGAATGTACTGCGGACGGTCTAATCTCATTTGGTAACTGTGAGGTGTTGTTTTGTCGACAACCCGTTAGTGGTTCTCAGCTCATTTTACCATGTGGGGTTGAACTGTCTTGTGGTTTATGTCGTCCTATGTCATCATGTGGACCTTTGCATCTTTTTGTTTACGATCTTTTAGTTTTTTCGCATTACTTTCATTTTTACGTGCTCACTTTTCCGTCAGTTACGAGTGTCGAATTTTATAAATGTACAGCAATACCTTGACTCGTGTCCACGTGTTTATTGCTTGTGTCCGAGTTTATTTTATATTTATATATACCTGTATATCATGCTTTATTATGTTTTTCTATCGATCTTTTTGCACTAATTTATTTTTCCAATTTCTTTAACTGTTCTTTTATATTGTAATTTTATTTTATTTATTCAGTGATTTACTGTTAGAAATTTTACATACACTATGGCGCATTCATAATTAAAATCTACGCTTTCGCATATTTCAGACTTATTCAAATTCTAGGTCAAAATTGGATTTATGAGCAAGTTATTGCTGTTTTAAAATATATTGTATAATAATATAAAATTATATCGATCCATAATTATAATATTATACTTCTTATCAGCTTTAGAAATATTTTCATTAGTCTGCCAAATAAATTCGTTTAATTTCGCTTGTGTGATATAATTTTTGATTACTAATTTAGTTTTGATAAGATTTTTCGATTTTTTTTTACTTTTCATGTGCATAGTTTTATTTATAATTTTATTTTATTTTATTTTATTTAGCTTCTTTAGTGCATGATGTTCATCGACGTTCACTTAGAAGTGATTGCCGCTTAGGTTCTGAGTATTACTTCAGGTACTGGTTTTCTGCCCAGATTAAAAGTATGAAATGTGTGCTAACCATCGCTACACGCATATTTAAAAATATGAATTTAAAAGCAGAAACTATAGAATGGCGTAGATGGAATTGTGATCGATAAGTAAAGGTCCCACATGCATTCTACTTTTATGCAGCCAGTGCTTGTTTAATACTTAGAATCTGGGATTTGGCAAAATGGCATCTGGATGCTGATCGTCTCCTGCATCGTATATTTTTTTCTTTTATTTTTAATGATTGCATTTTTATTTGATTTTTATGCATAATACATTGATTTATTTGAAAAATTTACATATACCCATCCTTCTTTATTGCATCGATCTAATTATGTTATCGTTTCGACAGTCGAAAAGCTCGAAAACGAGTCGTCACATTGGAAAGACAAATACCAAAGCACAATATCGAATCAACAAGACAAAGTGGACAAGTCGCTCATCAAAAATCTTCTGATCGGCCTGATACAAGCCTTCGATCAGAAAAAGGACAATCAACTGCAAGTTTTGCGCCTTTTGAGCACAGTGTTGGACTTTGATCAAAAAGAATGCGAGAAAGTCGGACTCAGCTCGAAACCGCCGGATCGTTCCGGAGAGTCGTTGGCACAAGAATTCATTAAATTCCTTGAAAAAGAATCGAGACCGGCACTGAACACCGTTTTGCCTAATCTACTCAACCTAGGTCAGTCTAATGATGCACTAGATGGAAAACAACCTGTCAGAAAGATATCACGTATACGTAAGTTCTGACTAAATCATATATTCTAAAATATTATGTTTGTTTTTTTACAAAAAAATTGTGCTTTTAGTGTCTTCTCCGTTTAATAATCAGCCGTCTGGTGCACGCAATGATAGCCCTAATTCCCAAGCTAGTGGTGGATCTGGAAACTCACCGCACCTCCCGAAGGTTTCGCCTACGCCAAATTTACTATTAGATAATCGCCCCGTGACCGTCGTGCCTATTTCTATCGATAACGCGATAATGGCTAATGTGAACTCGAGTCCCGTAACGACAGCGGAAACGAACGCTTTACGCTCGGACGTTCCTCATACTGGGTTCAGTCTCTTCACTCCGATAGCGAGTCCCGATGTCGGCGTGAATCAGACGAGGAATACTGAAGGTGCTATATTGAAAAATGTATTGAAAGAGACATAAGTTTTAGGTGGTTTTGTACTAGCTTGATTTTTTAGTTTTATTCATTCCATTTTATTAATTAACTGTTGTTTATGTTACTCTTTTGTAAATCAGTATTTCAGTCAAATTGATGCGATCGTCTACTCAAGTTATTTATAGGGATTCAATACTAAGATTACTTTTTATTTGATTTATATGATGAAAGTATAATATTTAAACTTTGCATTTTTGAACATAAAACTTCATTTATTAAACATTATTCTAAATATATAATCACATGTGCCAGTAATTCAGCTTTTAGAAATTAAAACAATATATTAATTATTACCAATACATTATACTAAATTCCTTTACATTTCGACATTTACTGAATTGATTTTTATTTTTTCACCATTTGGTTTTGATAGAAATTACCAGTGTATTTTTTTCATCTTTTGTAATATAGTCTTATACAAGTGAAATTTTTATATATAATTTGTACAGAAGTAATTTAATATATAAACAAATATGAAGAATTGTGTTATTTACTGTAAATAAATTATTTGTATTATGAGCATTTATATTGTTTTTTCATAAATATGCTTTATATAAAATGATATTAAAATATTGCTTTGTTAAAAACATCAATTTTTCTGATTTCATTTCCAAATTTTCAATATAATCCAGTACTTATTATCCAATAAAACAAATTAAAAATAATTGTTTTAGAACCATCTAGATAAGCTCTTTTTAAATCATAATTAAATGCTAATTAAGTATACTTGAACAATCATAATTGCTAATTGTGTAATTACACTATCAATCAATAGACATCTATAAAATTATAATGGCTATAAAAGCAAATAACTAAAAACTAACGACGATTCTTGGAAAATTTCATTACCTACATTATCAATTATCATGTGCACACTCCAAAATTCTGATCATCAATTTTTCAATTTAATCTATAATCTTTGGTTTCAAAATATTACTTTACACTTCAATATAACACTGTCCTACAAAATGCCAGGGCAATGATAACCTAATCCTTTTCCGAATGTATTCTGCAATCACATCTTCTTTCTGCATGCGAAGAATAACACGGGATGTTTCATTTCTTGAATTCAACATCACCATTATGTCCATTTGGTGTGCGACACTCATCAAAACATTATATTGTTTCATCACCAACTCTTTACCGTTCAGCATTATGTTAATGTTTTTATCGTAACTCACTTCTATGACATTTCCTCCCATTTGGAATTGCATCACCTGTTTCAATTCACATCATCAATAACGAGTAATCGATAAATATTGATAAATATATGTAAAATCTTACCAAATCATCCGATCCTTCGATTTTCTTAGTTTTCACCATCCAACGGCAATTTCTGTAATAAACATTGCATTGAGCCGCTAAATATGCCCA
Organism: Hydropsyche betteni; assembly: GCA_028571205.2. NCBI lineage: Eukaryota > Metazoa > Arthropoda > Insecta > Trichoptera > Hydropsychidae > Hydropsyche > Hydropsyche betteni. The sequence continues at coordinate 816,466 of JAOXNN020000028.1, read as the reverse complement.
ACCGTCATTGTTATACTTTAACTTGTATATATCACCATCTTGGACATCGGTTATATAATTTGAATTCGTTTCACAATATCTAGGCTCGACATAATTGTATAGCATCAATTTACTATAAGGAACCACATGTGGAAGGACATAAAATTTGCCTAAATATATGTCGTCGTATCGATAAGTTTCTTCAGGAGTAACCACAGTGACATTGATACTGTCATGATACATAGCATACGTAGTTTTTAATATGAAACAATTCGATGAGGAATACTCCCCCTTCATCCGCACAAACTCTTCAGCGTATGTGAACATGAAGAAGTCAGAAAGTTTTTTCAAATAGTACATCTGGTCTTCAGTCAAATCGCTGTAACAGACGACACTTTTATAAGAACGATAAGAGGAAACATCCCTCAAACAATCCCCAAATGTCTTATCAATATTGGAGTCGCATCTTATGAATACTTCATTGAGATCAGGCATTTCACTTTCTTCAAAACTATTCGATGCAGCTGAAGCTATCATCAAAAAATAATTTTCTTGGCTGTTATTAAAAGAAATTTTTCTGAACGCATTCATCATGTCACTACCCCAAACGTCGTTCGCTTGGACAGTTAAAAGATCATGAAAAACACCTTCTTTGGTCGATTTCAGTTTTAAATCCAGTTCATATTTGCTCCCGTCTGATGTTGAGATTTCAAAACTGATGTCCCATGATTTCAGAAGCTTTACTTCGTTTTTCACATTGTAAGACACACTAGCCGAGCTTCGACTCCAAGTAACTGTCCGATCAGTTGATATTTCTCCTTCTTCAACAGTCACATCCAAATGTGTTGCTGGATATTTATAGCTTTTTTGAATTTTTAAACCTACCCCGCACATTCCATATCGAGCAGATGGTACAATAAGTTTCAATAAATTACCAATTATGTTTCTTCCATCCCATGGAAAGTATGAAACGGTTAGTCGTTGTTCACAGTCAAATACTTTAAGTTTATATTGTAAACCAACATCTTCATGATCTCCTTCTAAAATAACGAGCTAAAACAGTTTTATTGAATGGTTAATAGTTATTGAATACAATACATATATTTTTTTATATTTTTGATACTTACATTTTCGAGGTTTTTTTCTCCGTTAGTTACAAAATTAAATTTCTGACATTCTGGACACATTTTTGAAAATATTTCTTCTGGACTATCGTCTTTAACGAATACATTACTGTACGAAAATGACTGAAATCCAAAAGGCTCTTTTCCGATATTCAACGTCATATTCATCTTACTATTCTCAGGTTCTGCATTAAACTCAATTTCAAGTGGAAAATTACCGTCGACGCTTTGAACTCGAATGATTCCATTCCGAAGATTAATAGCATAATTGTAAGATGTAAATCCATAAGTTTCTATCCCACGAAATACAAAATCAAGTGAAAATTTCCCAGAAGAAGCCCTCTCAAAACTACTTTGTATTCTGAAAATATAACTCCTATGATGAGCAAAAATTACAGGTACGCCCATATCCATGGATACAATCACATTATTTCTCTGAGTGATATCAGCAAAATAGTTGTTGACATTGAAAGAATTTAGCATCCAAATCAAATCTTCTATAGAGTTATCGTGCCACGACACTAAATAACCATTTTTCACATAAACTACACTGGAAACTAAACTATCATAATTAGAATCTTTTACCAAATCGAACAAATTGTTGAATTTGACACGTCTGCTACTATTGCGACATAAATTTATATGCCAATCATATTGTTCCCATTTAGTGGCACTTGTCAACAATGCGATCCTTATATGAATTTGAGTGAAGTTTTGTGTCCCTAGATTTCCATAATATGTTAATTGAATAGTATTACCTATTCCTGTGGGTTCGTCAAAAAAATCGTGTATATAAGAAGAAGCTTTTACTAGGGATTTCCGCGGTTTTTTTAAACGAGAAAGTAATTGTTTTGCACGTGTTCTTTTTGCTACTGAACTAGGTAATTTTGTTTCAGAAATGCTTTTCAATTTTGTGTAAAACAAATGTTTTATATTTGCATCGTTTTCATCAGTTAGAGACCATAGTATTTTTTCATAGTTGTCAGGAAGTTCATTGTCCATCAGAAGATGGATAGCTGTAGCTCTAATTTCAAACTCTTCAGTTTTATTTAAAAGTAAGATCCATAAACAATCTTCGTCTTCCGAAACTGACTGTAGACCATACATTGCTTCTGATCTAGCGTGAGGTGTTAAATTTTCATAACCATCAGAAGCCTTTGCCATTTTGATGAATTCTGTATTAGATTTACCCATATTTGCATTGCGCAGTGCATATATATTCAAGAGTTGATCTTGCTCATTGGTAGATTTTTTCAAATCTTGTAATAAATCTTGCAAAATATAATTGTGGGAGGCTAACGTTTTTGAAATTGACGATGTCAAACAGAGTGTTGCTTGACGTTTGACTGTTTTGGAGAATGGTGATTCTTTCTTTATCAGTATCAATAATTTATCTTTTAAATCATCTGTGATGTTAACAGGATGTGCAGCCATATTTTGGAAAATATCTAATACTAAATGATCTGAAACTTTCTTTTCTAAAACTAAATCGACAATGAACAAATAAGATGAAGATGTTCCTGTCAACGACACTAATTTTAAAAATAACTGAGTTAAGTCATCATCTTCAGATACTATAGAATATAACTCTTTCAAATTATTTGCATTCAAAAATTCCAAGAAATAAATATAATGATCAACGTATTCTATACCAGTTGGGACTGGTTTTGTTAGAGTGAGGTGACTTTTTTTCAAATATTCAGCCAATTTCATTAATTTTTCTTTCATAATTATCATGCTAGGTTCCTCTTCAGATTTTTTCATGCTGTAATCTATTTCGATCAATTCTGATTCTTTCAATTGAACATTTTCCAATAAATCAAACTCGTTATAAATGAAATTTTCATCCTTCATAGAAAAATCATCATTTGAATCTTTTTCTTGTTTTAAATAAAGTTTCTGATCGACATGAACATAAAAAGATTCTCCTTCACCATTAAATGGACTATAATCTACGATTCCCAAAGAATTTACACTTTCAAGTTTGAATTCTTCATTGTTTTTCGTTATATGATAAGAACGTTTTTTATATGATGGCATCTCTAAATGTTCTTCAGTTATGTAGCCATAAATTTTCTCACTTTTCTCATCTCTCAAAGTCACTTTTGTAACATTTATATTTTTTTCATCAGACAAAACATAATAATCGAAACCCCTTTTAGTAAAAGCTTGTGAATCATTCTCGAATATTTCCTTATCGATATACAGCAATGTTACTAAAGCTTGTTTTATATTTCTAGACCATTTTTCATCTTCAGGTTTGGTATTTATTCCATTTTTATTATCATTCGAGTATCCATTGTATATAAAAGGTAATTTGAGTGCTTTGGCATTTTCAGGTAATGGCAATATCTTCAAGAACTCTTCATAACCAAATTTTTTATTAGCAGGTCCAGAAAAGGCAGAACAATTGATATTTTCTAATGAAATCCAAAGGTTTCCATTCCACGATGATTTTATATGTACGTCGAATGTAATTTCTGAATACGAATAAAAATTACTAAGTTTTTCTGTACCAATTTTCAAACGTCCTTCATATAAGTACACATATTCATAATTTTTCTTGAAAACGACGGCATCCAAGAGTGAAAAAAATGTCAAAACCACAACTGAAAATATGAAATGCAAAATATAAACAAAATACATAGTTTACTGATCATGCACTGGGAAATGTTGTTTTCTGGTATTCACTCTACGATTAGTAAAAAATTTCTATATATAATATTTCAAATGAAGTTTTTATAATAATAAAAACATTAACCTGTTTTGAAAATCATTGTTTACAACGTCACATCGTCGGCCACACTAAACTAAAACAATATTACTGTATGTGTATATTTTAATATAACTTAATTTAGTGATTAACGAGGTGAAATGACCTCTTTTATCAAAAGGGTTAGTGATAACGTTTTGTGGACATGTACACACAATACGTTCGTTTCGATTGATTGAAAAATTCATTATTTTCTATATTCAGTTGACTATTTATATTTTAACAGTAAATAAATAATAAGTTAAATAAGACTGAAAACTCAAAAATTGTGTGAGTAAAAGTAATTGAAATTTTAAAAAAGATTCTATAACCATAAATCGATAATAGTAAATTTTTCTTGACATTAATGATCAAATAATACTTAACAATAATAATAAGCTTTTATTTGAAATATCGATATTAGAATTTGTTATAAAAAATTAAGAAATCATATATATATTAAATCTAATATTATACATTGCTGTCATATAAAATTTAGATATAATCCAAGGAATAAAGATATTTGCTGCCGAAAAACCACAATAAAGCTAGATTTTGGTATGAAACTTAATATTATAGTTCTTAAACAAAATGTCAAAAGTTTATATGGATTCGAGGTCATCAAAAAATTTTACGTAGGGTCAAAAGACACGAAAAGTTGCTTTTTGTGAATATCTCGTTAACTGACACTTTCACAATTTATTGTCAACTTACTTTGACAATTAATTAACTTTATTAAGAAATAGGAATAATAAAAAACATACAGTAAATATACTTGAAAATATATCAAAATATCCTTTATTTCTCTTCAAAAAATACAATATTATGAATATATTTTACTATTTTTTTATTATTTATTAGTTATTAAAAAATATATGATTAGAAAAATTTATTTAAAATCTTAATGATAATATTTTGTAAGTGTTCTTTTAAAATTCACAAGAACATCTTATAATTAGAATTGAAAAACTGTTTCTTAGTTAAAAATGTTTACATACTCCATTTGAAATAAAGTATTCTGGCATTGTTATTCTGATTCGATTTCTCATGTATTCAATGTTGAAAACTATAGATATGGTTTGTACGATAACTCGCTTCGTTTTTCCATCCTCAGTTAGTGTCATTACATCTAACAAATTGCTAACTCTTGTCAATTCATTAGGCTCCAGATTCAACAATTTATTGTTCAATTTTATTTCGAAACCTTCTTGATAAACGACCTCTATCAAATCTTCATCTATTTTGAAACGTATCGCCTGAAAAATCAAGCATATTTAAAATCTGAACAAAAATCTTCAGATAAAAAAAATTTCACTTACCAAATCATTAGAATCTTCATTATTTTTTTTCGCTTCAATCTTCCATTTACATTTTTCTGTTTCATCGTCGCATTTAGATACTAGATCAAGCCAGTCTTTTCCATATATCAGTTCTTGTCTTTTTCTACCTAAACCTTTTACTATATAATCAGATCCTACTTCACAATAAGCGTTCACTATGTCGTCAATCAAATTTAAGCTACTGTAAGGTTTAATCTCAAAATATGTGAAAATTATGTCATCGAGTGATAAATCATCGTACTTGTATGCATCATGGGGAGTTGTCACTGAAACATCAACACTATCTCGATAAATCGGATGAGAAACTCTAATAACAGCACAATTTTTCGAATTATTATATTTATCTATGCGTTCAAATTTGTCAGCATATCTTGACCTAAACAAGTCAGATACTTTAGTCCAAAGCCATATGTGTTTTGGTTTCAAATTGAAATAAGAAATATTGAATATGTTCAATCTCAAAGCAGAAATATCTCTCAAACAATCTTCGAATGATTTTTCTGTATCATTGTCGCATTCTTTTAGCAATTTTTCAAGATTTATCTTTGGATTCATTTCATTATTATTTGTTGCTGTATGTTGTATGGACAAACTGGTAGAATCATCTGATTGTTTACCATCAACAAAATCACTTGAATTAATCTTCCATGTTGAAAAAACCCCTTCAGGATTATATATTTTAGAATTGTTGCCGTAGATTATATGATCTGTAACGCCTTCTTTTTTCGAAACAACGTTTATTTTACAGTCACTGCGATTGTGATGATAGGTGATGCATTGATACGAAATATGCCACGATTTCAAAACTTTGTCATCGTTCTTGAGACTATAATTAAAATACATATTTTTTTCCGTAAACCTTACAAGACCGTCTAATAAAGAACCTACATCGTCTTCTAAATGATATGTCAATTCTGATTGTGTTACTGGATTTTTTTCTCTATTTCCTATCACTAAATTGATTCTGCACATTGCAGATGGCATAATATACTTCAATGATTTTAAAGAAGTCAATGTTAAATGTTCTTCACAATCAGATACAGATAGTTTATATCCAAGACCGACATCTTCATTATAATTTTCTAAAAGCACTCTCTGAAAATGATGTTCGTTTTATTTATTTTTTAATTCAATTTCAATTAAATCTTTGAAAATCTCAATAATACTTACATTTTCACGATAATCTTCTCCTTTTGTCACAATACTTCTGTCATCGCATTCAGGGCACGAAACTTTTCCTGCTCCATTTTCTTTTTCTCCCTCCATATAAACAGAACTACGTGAATTAATTTGAAAACCAAACGGTGTTTTGTTTCTTTTAAATATAAATGTTCCATGTTGATCTAGAGATAAACCTTTAACAGTTTCAAATTGTATATCAAATGGTAAATTGGAATCAAAACTGACAACACTTTTAGCCCCATGCAACAAATTTGCTACAGGATTATATGCTGATAAATCATAATAATTAACACATTTCTGTCGGCCATCAAAAGCAGCACGAAATTCTTCTTTACCAAAATTAAGACGAACCTCCGTATCGATTTTATTCAGACAAATTATTTGGTTAGAAAATACTACCGAAGTTCCCATATCAGTGGGTATGATTGTCTCGATATTTTTCAACTGAGATGCGAAAACAGTGTTGATTTTCAGCTTCTTTCGGAAAATATCTACCATCATTCGATTCAGATCGACTGGTTCTATAGATATAACAAATCCGTCTTTTTTCAAAATCACCTCCCTTTCTGCGTTCTTGTTGTTCAAAGATTCTAAAATTTCAATAAAAGAGGTTTCACGGCGGCCGTTCGTCAAATGAAAATACAGTTCGTATGAGTATTCGTTGAAGTATAAATCTTTCATTGTTAATCTCATTTGACATGTGATGAATTTTTGTTCGATCATATTTCCATATGTAGTGATTTCTAATGTTAATCCACGTCCACTAAATTCATCGGCATATTCGAAAACATAACTGGTGGCGGTTTTTACGGGTGCTATGGGTTGTTTCAATTGATGAAGAATTTTTTCAGCATTCACTGCCTTGGCTTTATTTCTTGAAGTCATTTGGGAAACGCTTTCAAGTTTTGCATATAACAATTGATATAATTCATGATCATCTCCTTCTAACAATAAATTTCTGATTATATTTGAAGACTGTACTTTATCGATTGAATCGAGCAATACATACAAAGCAGTAGCTTTCACTTCAAAATCTTGTTTTCCATTTATTAAATCCTGAAATGTGAAATCTTGGTAATGCTCATATTTTATAAAATTTGCAGCTAATGCTTTTATATGTCCAGACAGATCCTTATATTCTTCATCTAAACCTCGTGATATATTAATTAACTCTGATCTTGATTCAAAAGTATCCGTGTTTTGTAAAGCATACACATAAATAGCTCGTTCGGAGTCATGTTTGGAATCTTTCAGGTTTTTAACAAAACCTTTCACAATGCCTTTATATTTATCTGTGTCAGGAGTCACACGAACCATCGATGCCAATGTTATGATAGCTTGATGCCTGATTTTTTTCTTCGATGATTGTTCATCATATGATATTTTCAAAAGACCCTTTTCGAGGCATTCTGTTAGTGGAATCGGATTTGATGACATTTTCATTAGTAGATTCATGGATTCATCGTCGGTCACCTTTTGATTTTCTATTAAATTAATTATAAAGCAATATGCTTTCGGACAATTTGTCAATAATGTAGTATACAGCATCAAATCATGCAAATTAGAATCATTAGATACAGATGAATAAAAATGATTTAGTTGATCTATATTCGAACCTTTCATGCCGTTAAGCATATCTTTTAATTCATCTTGTTGATCGAGTGGCCTATTTTTTGTTGGTTGTAGATTGTTTAAATCGTTATATATCTTTTCTAGATGATTTTTCAATACCGAAGCATCATTATTTGAACTCTCTTCCGACAACGATTTTTTTTGGTTTTTATGTAGGACTGAATCCTTTTCGATATCATAATATATCAAACTTGTCGTATCAATTTCCTTCAAATCAGATGCATTATTATCCTTCAATTGAATAGTTTGGTTCACGTAAAGGAAAAATACATCAAAGTTTTGATGTCCTCTTTGACTACTCAAAGACATAACTCTTTCCAAAGTGAATCCTTCATTTACTTTTTTCAAGTCATAAGTTCGTCTAACTAAAGGGTAACCATTAGGCCTGCTTTCTCTCTCCACATCTTTATTAAATTTATCAGATTTAGTTAAAAGCATCTGAAGGTTTTTTCCGTCTTTTTTCACCGAACATAATGTGAAATCCTCCATATGGCAGTATGAAGGTTTATCCTTATTCAATCCTTGTTCATTCACGTACAACAATGAAGCAATAGCTTGTTTAATTTTTATTGACCAAAGTTCATCCTCTTGGCTTGTAGATATACCAGATTTACTTTCGTTTACATATCGATGATAAACAAAAGGTATGGTCAAACTTTCGGAGTAGTTTGACATCGGTACTTCTTTCGTGGCATCATCAACATCTCCTTTGGCACTTCCAGAATATGCAAGATACTTTACATTCTTTATCCAAATCTGTAAATCACCTTTGACTGGCTTCACATGTAAGTCGGCTTTGATATCGGAATATGAATAATATTCGGCGGGTTTGATGGTGCCTATTTTTACTTCTCCAGTATAAGTATACACATATTCATTCCCGTCCTTGAATGTCGCAAATACGGTCGAAATTGATAAAATTAATAAAAATAATGCTGAAATGTAAATAAAATCGAATTTGTATTATAATGTACATGGAATGAAAAAAAATACTTGTTTCTAAAAATCTATCATTCTGCAATTTTTTAAGTAATTAATTTATCAATATTCCTACTCTTTTGATTAAAACTAGTAACCTACAAAGAAATTATTTTATTTCATAGTGTTTTTTGTGATACATAAATATACCAATTATTATTACATGAAACCATTTTAAAAATAAATTTATTACGAAAAAATAATTGGACAAAAAAAATTTCACAAACGATCAATACGTAAAACACATATGAAGTTTTATGTTAAAGAAAATAAAAAAATTTCAATTAAATTGTGAAAAACTTACCAGTTCTTAGAACCATCATGAATATTGATACAGCACCCAATACTGAATGGATTTATTAAAATTAATAGATTATCTGTAAAAGAAATATCCATATTTATATTAATAGCACCTTCAGTATGGCTTCGCCAGTCTTCATTACTAGCAGAGAATCGGCCCTTCAGGCCTAGCAATAAATTTACTTTTAAAAAACCACAATAAATCACGATTTCAAACTTTTTCGAATTTCTAAGCTCTCCACGTATTATATTAATACATACCGTTGAGAACTGCATACTCTTAGCAGCAATCTTTCAACCGAATTATCTAGAAAATGGTTACTCTTACAAATAAAAGTTATGATATCTATTCCATAGGAATTTTTTCAGATACAAATTTGATGTACATTATATTTCTGTTGAAGCGGCAGTGAATGCGCAAAACCGACACGCTTTGAATATAACGAGTTAGCTTTTTTCATTCGAACTGCTGTTATTGCCCTCGGTCGAATTTTTTTACTAGTGTAAGATCATTATGATGAGATAACTATGTGATCGCGTATGTTCCGAAACGAGTAATCAGTTTTTGATATGTTGTCTTACTATGCTCAAAGAACCTGTTTGTATTCAAATGTCAATCAATGTTGAAAAAGGGTGACTCGAAAATCTACTGAATAACTGACTATTATTGCATTATACTAATCTAACGCATAGAAAAATTATGAAAATCGTAAAAGACGACTTTCCAAACTATTCAAAATGTTATAAAAATAAAATTTTTACCAAAGAAAAATTTTGAATCCACGTAAAAACACTGAAAGATTTATTTGGAAAGTATATAATATAATATTCAATCGATAGAAATGATGAAATGAAAATAATTTTCGAATATGCAATAAAAAGGGAAAAACGTGCCCGTAATTAGTTTTTCTACGTTTTTCTTCCGCCTCATATCGAAACACCAAATAATCCCGAACGATGGATATTATAATATATTGTAGTTATTTATATGACTTACATGTAACATTCAATCAAAAGTGACATGTGAAGATTGAAGAGATCTTTACGATTTATCGGTAACGATGAGGAACCAATACAAGTCGAAAAACACAACTCGCGAACTGACAAAAAATTTATATTTAAACCTGCGGAAAATTGTAATAGGATATAAAATGATCATGTGAAAATCGTAGGAAAATAAAAAAAAACAGACTTTCGGACTTGGATCGTAAATTTTAAAATACATGAATACGATTGACGATATGGTTATTATGTGTGCAGATGAAACCGATTACAGCATCTATAACAGTTCTCAAAAATCAGAACCGATTCGGATTCAGAATTTCTAAATAAAACCGACATAATGTTAGCTAAGCAATTTCTGTCGACAATATTAGGAAGCAACACGATAACGGCAAAAAAAATACAAATGCGGCAAAAAATACAAATGACCTCACCTTGCTATAAACCATTTATATTTTTTCGTTTAAATTTAATTATTTTTGATAAATTCGCTAGCCTTTAACTTATTGTTAGAAAAAAACAATATTTAAGGAGTCGTTAGTATGGAGAATCGTTAACTTTTTCAATGCGAACAAAAAAATATGAACAAAAAAACGTCTAAAAATAATAAAATTACTTGGTCGCTTATTGTTAAAAGGATATGCATCTACCAGCCAAGTTTTCTCAACTTACATATTTCAACGTTTTAACGTAATGTCCTATTATTGAATTTAAACCATGTAGAGGAGACTTGTCGAATTCAGTGATATTATATTCTTGTTTGTTATTATCTTGTATTCGAATGTAAAATATTAAAAAAAAACTTACAATCATAAAGCGTCTACCTTCTTTTTCATCGAACCATTATTTAGATGTTGTATTTATTATCAATGTATGACACATCCTAAAATGAACAAATCTGTGGTCGTCCGATTTCATGATAGTATACTGACAATGAATATGAAATTAGACAACCAGATAATTGAGTATAATATACTGAATTTTGAGAAAACCTTCTCAATACCATTTTATCGATAGTAAAAAATTTAGAAAATTTATGATTAACAATAATCTTTCAAAATGACACATGATTTTATTTAAATAAAATACTCTTAATAGAAGTAAATCAGACAATTTATTTATGTTAATAAAAATAATAAATATTTTCACTGATACTGAATTTTAGGTATCTACGAAACAATTATTTGTAATTTATCTTAAAACTTACAGCTGTTAACTTATGTTAATATGAATTGCTAAAAGAATGCTCAGATTCTTAAAACTATCATATTTTAATAAAAAATGCTAAACACAATTTTACATATACTGCTATCCTATCCATTGAGATTAAAAAAAATATACAGATAAAGCTTCGTTTTACTCACCCGAATAGTGCTAATGTTTCACACGATGAAAAAACCGAAAAACGTCACAAAACACGTTCATACTTATATCAAACGATTAATACTAAATTATAATACATCAGTATGTATTCGTATATTTTCTTTCAAGTTCAGTAAATATATTTCTCAAAAGTTCGTAAGTATTACATTATTCAAAAAAATCACCTTTATTCAAACTATCACAAAATTAGACATATCACAGATTCAGACAAATCTCCCCTATATAAAACGAACAAGTATAAAGATAAATAAAAAATCGTGTAATTATTAACCCCAAATACTCAAATCTGTCGTTCTGCGAAATTGGAAGTGTTTAAGGTCCGCCGTCCAAACACCGAATGCCAAATTTCGTCGGTCAGTCTGCTAATATAATGGTCAGTTTTTGAACTATTATTGCCAACCGCCAAATAACAATCAATTAAAGATGCTCACTTTTATCTACGACCATAACCCGAATTCAATTACTATCACTTCGTTTTCGTAAATCTAGCAAAAGTAATACGATACGATTTAAAAAAAAACACATGATACCGAATACAGTTTATTTTTGAAAATTATTTATAATATTGATATTATTTATTGAGACGTAATTGAAACAAAAATTATATAAGATACTTGTCGAAAAATTATATGGCTATTAGGTCAATGCATAAGTTTCATCGTATTTTTAACAAAATAGGCATACATAGCAGAAAAATCGACTAAGTCGGTCGCAGTGATAAATCTCAACTCCTACCCGTTCTAAGTATGTTATATTTGTGGTTTTCAAAATTCCGATCTGGAGATTTTTCATTATTTGATAAATATGACGATGACATGTTATTGGCCGTAATTAATTGTGATCCATGTCGAAATATCAGAGAGATTGTGTTAAAGATAGGAGTTAAAGGCTTAAAAAGTACTGTATCTGGTCCAGATGGTTTCAAAAATCGATATTTGATAAAAGAAAAATACGACGAAACTTTTAATAGCACATATTATGTGTACTTTGGCAATTAACTATACTAAGGAAATATGATAGTTACAATAAAAAACCATACAGAATATATATATTTAGAAATTATAAAATTTTATTTCTCTCTAAACAATATTATATTTAACAAAAATTTTGGAATTGAAAAACTATTATTTAGTTAAAAATTTCTACATTTTCCTTTTGAAATATAAAAAACCGGCAATGATATTCTAATTCGATTTCTCGTATATTCAATGTTTATAATTATGGGTATAACGTGTACAATAACTCGTTTTGTTTTTCCATCCTGAGATAGTGTCATCACATCTAACGTATTGCTTACTCTTGTCAAATTATTGGGCTCCAGCTTCAACAATTCATCGTTCAATCTAATTTCAAAGTCTTCCGCATAAATGACTTCAATCACGTCTTCATCTATTCTAAAACGTAAAGCCTAAAAAATAAAACATATATTAAACATGAAACAAAATTTTCAGATCAACAAAAAAAATTACACTTACTAAATCATCAGAATTTCCTTTCATTTTCTTGGCTTCTATCGTCCATATACATTTTGTTTTCTCTTCATCGCATTTAGAAGCTAGATCAACCCAGTCCTCTCCATAAATCAGTTCTTCTTTTTTACTATCGAAACTTTTTGTAACATAATCAGATCCTACTTCACAATAATCATTCGAAATGTCATCACCCAAATATAAGCTACTGTAAGGTCTCGTCTCAAAAAATATAGAAGGTATTTTATTAAGTGTTAAATCATTATATTCGTATGCTTCGTGGGGAGTTATCACTGAAATATCGGCACCATCTTGATCTATCGGATGAAAAACTGTAATTTCAGCACGATTTTCTAGATTATTATATTTATCTATGCGTTTAAACTTATCAGCATATTTTGACCTGAAAAAGTCAGAAACTTCGGTCCAAAGTCGTATGTGTTTAGGTTTCAAATTGGAATAAGAAATATTGAAAAAGTCCAATCTAAAAGAAGACATATCTCTCAAACAATCTTCAAAATATTTTTCCGAATCATCATCACATTCTTCTAGCAATTTTTCAAGATTTATCTTTGAATTCATTTCATTATTATTTGTTGCTGTATATTGTATAAACATACTGGTAGAATCATCTGATTGTTTGCCATCAACAACATCACTTGAGTGAATCTTCCACGTCGAATAGACACCATCATGATTAAATTTTCTAGAAGTGTCGCAATTAATTACATGATCTGCAACGCCTTCTTTTTTCGAAACAACATTTATTACGCACTCACTGCGATTGTTAATAAGTATAGTACATTTATTCGAGATGTCCCAAGATTTCAAAACTTTGTCATCGTTTTTAAGACTATAATTTAAATACATATTTCTCTCCGTAGACTTTATAAGATCGTCTGAATAGGCACCATAATCATCTTCAAAATGATATGTCAGTTCTAATTGAGTTACTGGGTTTTCTTCTTTATTTCCTATCACCAGACTCATTCCACACATTGCGTTTGGTATACTAGGCTTCAATGATTTTAAAGAAGCCAATGTTATGTGCTTTTCACAATCAAATACAGATAATTTATACTCGAGACCGACGTATTCGTTATAGTTTTCTAAAAGCACACTCTGAAAATGATATTGGTTTTTAGATTTTTTTAAATTAAATTTCAAGTAAATCTTTGAAAATCTAAATCAAACTTACATTTTCACGATGATCTTCACCATTCGTCACGATACTGCTGATATCGCATTTGGGGCACGAAATTTTTCCTACTTCTTTGTCATCTTCACCATTCATATACATAAAACTACGTGAATTCACTTGAAAACCAAATGGAGTTTCACTTCTTTTAAATATAAATGTTCCCAGAAGATCTGGATTTATTCCGTGACGATTTTCGAATCGTATATCAAATGGTAAATTAGCGTCGAGACTAACCACACTTTTAGCTCCATGCCACAAATTTGCTACAGGGTTATAAGCTGATAAACTATAATAATTAACACATCTACGTTTACCATCAAAAGCCGCACGAAAATCTTCTTTTTTAATATTAAGATAAACTTCCATATCGATTTTATTCAAACAGATCATCTGATCGGAAAATACTACCGAAGTTCCCATATCGGTGGGTATGATGGTTTCAATATTTTTCGCATGAGATGCGGAAACAGTGTCACTTTTAAGTTTCTTTTGGAAAATATTTACCATCATTCGTTTCAAATCGACTGGTTCTACAGATATAACAAATCCGTCTTTTTTCAAAATCACTTCCGTTTCTGCGTCCATTTTGTTTAAAGATAATAAAATGTCTATGAAAGTGGTTTCGTCGTGGCCGTTCGTCAAATGGATATACCATTCATATGAATTTTCGTTCCAATATAAATCTTTCATTGTTAATTTCAAATGACAAGTGATAAATTTTTTTTCGACCATATTTCCATATGTAGTGATTTCTAATGTCAATCCACTTCCACTAAATTCATCGGTATAATCAAAAACTTGACTGGTAGCGGTTATTGGGGATCTTGTTGGTTTTTTCAATTGATGAAGAATTTTCGTTACTCCCACTGCTTTGGGTTTATTTCTCGATGTCATTTTGGAAATGACTTCAAGTTTTTTATATAATAATTGATATAATTCTTGTTCTTCATACATCAACAATAAATTATTGATTATTTTCGAATACTGGACTTCTGAATCGAG
>JAOXNN020000028.1:784355-799635 GCA_028571205.2 Hydropsyche betteni | reverse complement strand
CGATTGTGTACGATTGTACGTGCGGACGCAACCTGAACATGGCACGATTTTTAGCGCTGCTCAAACCCAGAACGTTAGTATGAGCGTTAAGTCCTACGTCATAAAGCATACTAGCAGTTCTAGTTAATGATCAAGTTGGAAAATGCCTGCCGTTATAATTTGCCTATAACACATACATAAAAATGGATGTAGTATATTTGTTTGTTTGTTGCTATATTACTCCAACACCATTCGACCGATCGCCATGAAAATTGGCATATATTTGTATTTTTTGTGGAAAAGTTTGTAAACGTCATTAAAATAGGGTGACAATATTTTCCGGAACCCAAAAGTGGACGGTTTCAAAAAAATGTTTCCCCGCCTATATAAAAAAATATTTTTTTGTCGAGAAGGTTTTCGCATCATCAAAGTAGGGTGACCATATTTCCCAGAACGCAAAAAAATGTCCCCCCCCCATATATCGTTCGAACGATCACCATATAAAAAATAATTTGATTTAAAACGCCGAGTCCCGAGCTACGCCGGCTACTAACGCTAGTATACTCAAACTTGTATAAATATAAACAAACTAAAGTGAACACTTGAACTGTAATATATCACTGTATCTATCACTTATAACGATCATTGTATCTAAAGTGAATGATCACTGTATCTATCACCTATAATGATCATTGTATCTAAAGTGAATGATCACTGCATCCATCATCACCGTATCTATCACTTATAACGATCATTATATCTAAAGTGAACGATCACTGTATCAATCATCACTGCAACTATCACCTACAACGATCACTGCATCTAGAGCGAACGATCACTCGACCCCGCCAAAACCCCACGATCCAAAAATCGACCGAAATTTTCGACTCCACGCATTCGCTCGCGAGGAGCACGAACGAGAATCTTCGCTTGCACGTCGTGCGTGCGTGCGCGCGACCAGAGAACGAGCCGGTGCACGCACTCCGAATGTTAATTCGCGCAAGAGAAAGAGTCGAAGCATCTCCTGCGCTAAATGATGGTGACAATAGAAACTTTGCTCGATGGAATGTCGTGTGCTGAAATTCGAGCGGAGCGCGAAGCTTCGGTGGCTCGTCCGGTGTCGAGATTCGAACGGGTTCGGATTTTGTCGGGTTGTGTTGTTTAGATGTGGGTTTTGTTGTTTTTTTTGAATGTGTATTTGAATTTGATGGTTCGTACTTCAAATTGGACGTTTTGCGCTTCTAATCGAAATACAGGAAAGTGTCGTTTCTTTACGGCGAGGAAATACTCGTACACGTTCGTAGCTGAGTTTTCGGCTGTGAATGTACACCCGATCCTCTTTTTACGCGGGGGATACGTTCTAGAAACTACTGTGTAAAAAAGTGTATGGTGACTATATAAAAATTGGAAATAGGTTTCATCATTATATTTGGATAGAACTTCCATCCAAATGTACTTTATAAAAAAAGTGTAAAGTGAAAAATTTTCACCATGTAAGATCATCAAAAAAAAAAAAAATCGAATTTTTTTATTTAATACCTATAATTGCATACATATAATTATATCAGTATACTAATCTGCACCGAATCTTACCATTTTAGCAATATAATACATATTTTT
This sequence comes from Hydropsyche betteni, assembly GCA_028571205.2. Classification (NCBI taxonomy): domain Eukaryota; kingdom Metazoa; phylum Arthropoda; class Insecta; order Trichoptera; family Hydropsychidae; genus Hydropsyche; species Hydropsyche betteni. Next base: position 798,036 of record JAOXNN020000028.1, on the reverse strand, counting down.
ATTATTTTTATACCGTGTTAAAAGTATAAAAAATATTCGGTTCTTCTTTTTTGAAAAGAGGAAAAAAGGAACTAAAACGTAAAAAAGGACTGGATGTATAACGTAATATTTTTGTAATAACCAAATATATTAATTCGTACTTATAGTTTTTTTTTAATAATGCAATACATATTATCCCTTATTGTTTAAATGCCGATCTTTCTCGCTACAGATTTTTCAGCTATGACTGCTATGGCGGTCATACGAATTGAAAAGTTTAAGAAATTTTTCTTTCCTATGGTTGAATATGAAGTGTAAAGCGTAGAATTTGAAGCATAAAATGTTGAATTAAATACTGTATGATTAATCGGGTGGTAATCAAAATTGAAAAATATAGATGAAAGATTTAATTAAAAACTAAACTGTTGTTTCGATGTGTATCTTTACGATATAGATAGAAATTGTTTTGCATACAGTTTCCAAACATCTTATTGGACGTTTTGAACTTCAAAACTAATAATTTTCAATTCAAATTGAGCGTTTTGTACTTCAAATCCAACTTTAAAAAAGTATACGCCTCGAGGCAAGCTCCTCCACTACTTATAAGCACTCGCAAATATTTTAAGAATGAAATGAAACGCATCATAAAATACGATTTCAAACAAACCGACAATTAAGGACTTATCTAAAAAGAACACATAATTTTATTATTTCGGGACATTATAGCCCAAAAAAATTATAACTATAATACAACATCTGCATCGCTGAATTTTTTTTTTAATTATAATTAATCAAAATTGGTCACTGACCCCCAAGCCACTATGCGAACATACACCCTCCTTTTCAACGGCCCTCCACATACACGATGACTTCGCAAAGCCCAGATCATCTCCCACCGAAAAAAGTCATCGGCAACCCGCACGAAAACCCCCAATTTGGGTCATCGACTAGAATCGAGTCGATTTTCCCACTGCAGAGCGAAAGAAGCACACGCACAGAGGGTCATTGCCGCGTCGGAGGAATCACAATCGCGTCATCATGGATTCAGGAGGCGTGCCGCATGGGACCTGATGATTTCCTGACTTATTCGTCGGCCGATCCATTCATGGAGAATGGAGATGGATCATGTGAGCACGCGCACAATCGAACCGGTGGCTAACTGTAAAATGACGAACGGTGACCGCGGTTGACCGTTCGCGAGTTGTACGTCCCAATTCGAATGTCTAGTCCTGGCTGATGGGATCGCTCGGAACGTTGGACCGGGTTGGACTTTGGCTCGGAGAAGTTGGAAAAGGAATGTGTCAGTCTAGTCCTGGCTGATGGGATCGCTCGGAACGTTGGACTGGGTTGGACTTTGGCTCGCAGAAGTTGGAAAAGGAATGTGTCGGTCGAATCTGGTAGTTGGGGTTCTCGGTGGTCTTCGAAAATGTTCGATATGTTAAGTCTATGACTAATTAAATTGCAATGACTAGGACTCGTTAAGTTTCCAAAATTAGGATTCGGTTATGAAAAGCAAGATTTTCAGAAAACCTACTAGTGATTGAATTTTCGATGGTCTTTGAAAAAAATGAATATATTGAGATTTTTAAATCCATTATTGACAAAATAATTATAACTCGACTCGAACTCGTTGAGTTTCTAATATATTAAAATCACAATCGAATTCGTAAATAATAACCCGGGTTTTCAGAAACTTTATTTTTAACTGAAATTCTCAATGATTTTCGAAAAAATTGAATAAGTATATGGAGTTTTTTTAATCGATAACTAATCAAATTTTCGTACATATAAAGTGAATGTTCAATTTTGTGTACTGACAATTGTTACTTAACATCGACTATTAATGAGATTCAGTAGTTCAAAAATTGACTATCTTTTACAATATAATACAATCCATTATTTAATTACGATATCGAAAAAAATATATCTAAAAGTATTAGAAAACATTTTTATACAGTAAAAAATAGCTAATAGTAATATGCTTTAAAAAGAATTTTCGATTTTGAAATCTGATTGAATTTTTGTAATAGATTCTAGTTTGGCGCGGATTTGCATTGTTGCATGTAGGTAGAAGGCAGTCTTGAATGGTTTATGAGTAGATTTTTCGGGGTTTTTAACTCATTTAGATTATAAATTTTTGTTATTTAAGACTGAAATTATTTGAAATATATGAAATTCTGTTACTTTCCATGATCTTTTCTTTGTTTTTATTCGTAGACTTTTATTAATTTTTTTAACGCTTAACTTCTGGCGTCGATTTTTGTAATTGCAACTTTAGATGATCGTATACGTTGAGGGTGAAGAACCCTCTCTTTCGATACTATTTTTCGATACAACGAACTTTGTTGAAATACCAGCACCTGCCGCAAACATCGATCCTCAAATAAAACTAGGAATTTTCAAACTTATATTTCCTCATCCGAAAATACTTTTATCAACAGTAAACCAACAATCAGACAACTTTTCGACTACATGCCATTATAAAATTCGCCGAAGTCTTTCTTCCTATTTGTGCGATTCAACTTATCGTTCTTATCTGACACAGATCCGAATTACCTATAAAGTTCATCGGATATCCTCACATAACGCTCGTTCCCTATTCTTTGAACGTCTGCGCATTTTGAAAACGACAGTTGGCAGCAGACGGTCGACAATGACGACGATGATGATGATGGGCTCGAAGATGAGGTCAGACACCCTCGTTTTATTTACCTGAAGAGGTACATAGGTGGGCTCGTGCCGAAACATCTGCCGATCCGTTAACGTTACACAATTGTTTCTTATCGCCCCCGAACTAACGGACTTTAGAAATTCCCGATCGGACGAGTTACGGGAAGAATTTTGATATTTTTAGACTTTTAGGATGTTGAAATAAGTGAAATTTATATCAATAGAAGATTTCAGTTGGAATTTTTCATAGTTAACAAATTTAGTGAATGATTTGAATATGAAAATAAATCTTAACTTGGTTGGATATCATATATGTAGGTATACAGAAAATGAATAAAAAAATTTTACTTCGAATTCAACTATAGGAAAGAATTATTAACCTTCGAGCGGGCGCGCGGTTGCTAAATTGGCAACTAATACGCAGAATCGTTTCTCCTACCTTTATCACTGAGTCATCAACATCGAGGTCCGAGCTATTCAAGGATCAGTACTTCTCCGACCTATATATTAATTGATATTTGGGAATTTCCGTAAGAATCCTTCCAAAACGCGGTGTTTGTATTTGAGTTTGAGAAAAAAAGATCCTCAGCATCAATGAAGTGTTGCCGTTGCCAATTCTTTATATGCAAGAAACATTTTGCAATTGAGGTGGTTTACAACAATCGTAAAGAATATTGATTCTGACTAATAGGTCGATAAAATATTTTTTTGTTCAAACAAGTGTTTTTTCGTTTTTTTTGCTTAGAAAGTCATTTTTTTTTTCTAAAAGTACTGTCATTTATCATTTTTCATAACCTAACACCAATCCCTTAACACTTATATAAAGAAAATACCATTTACATGGAAAAAACTTGAAGTTGTCGAATTTACGACACGCGCCCGCTCAAGTGAAATCATTGGGCGCACCCGCTCGAAGGTTAAAATCAATGAAATTCTTGACTTTTTGAATTCAATGTACAAAACGTTGAATTGGAAATCTAAAAACTATACCTAATACATATTTTATATAATTTCCATGTATGTTTAAATAAAATCGCAAGGTTTTCTAAGAAATTCGATAGACTAATACTTTAATACTGTTTTTTAATAGGTTGATCGATTTTTTATCTAAACAAAATGATAAAATATACATTCACCATATCAGCAATGCAACTGACTATTAAAGGGCGTGTCACCACTTTATTCATATTGTTATCAGATAAGCACGACAACGCTGCACACAAAACGACCGAACACAAAAACAAACCCGAACAATTCACAAAACCCAAATCAAACTTCGCCCATTGCCGAATACCGAACTCCTCGACTTTTACCGAAACGGTGTCGTTTCGGAAACGATCGAAATCCAATTCGAGCCCCGAGACATATTCGAGTACTCGGAATTGTTAACCTTTTGAGTGCCGCATCACCGCTCCTGAGATAATTGCGCAAGATAAAGTGTGGCTCGTGCCAAGCAGCTGCCGGACACATGCACCCACGATTGTGTGTATGTGCGTTTTTTCATGGGTTTTTGTGTGTGTCTGTACTTTGGTGGGTGTGTTGTGGTGTATCAGCCACCTGCCGATACAACCTTTCTCCGATGGACCATGTTCGAGGCCGTTTTGTCGTTTACCCCGTTTTACAGCGGGTCGGTTCGTTTTGTGATGTCTAATGAGATTATTTTATTCGGCTGATATGAAAAAAGATGTTTTGATGTGTTGAGAGTTTAAGATTTCGGTGAATCAGCGAATTTTTTTCGATTTTATCGAATACAGAATGGCTGAACGAATACGCACACTTGGCATACAGGTCAATTGAATCCGCTGAAATGCTCGATGGTTCAATATCTCACAGCGTTGATACTAAAATAGATCTCAAGAAGTAAATAGTTGTACTAATTATTATACTTTTCGATAAGTCGTTCTGTTGCGAGTTTTTGAACTCCAACAGTTTTTGAACTCCCCACGTACAAACTATTGAGAACTACATACAATTAGTAGCAACTTTTTAAAGTAAATTATCTCCAAAACAGTGGCTCTTACGAATATGCGTTATCATGTATTTTCTGTTGGGATTTCTTTAAGCTACAAATTTGTTATATGTTATATTCCTGTAAATATTCCTCAATATTCCCGAATCTCGGTCGTAAGTCAAATCTGTAAGTGAAAATCGTAGGTCAATATGTCGAAATTTCTATTTTTAATACAATAATTCGATTGAATCCCATTTTTTTTTCAAAATGTATTAACCGTAGATAACGGTAGCTTGTGTTTTAGCAAGTAATTTTTGAAAAATAATTAATTGAAAAATATATTTATGATATTTTTCTTGGGTCATAAGTGGAACCCTTTGTAAGTCAAACATTATCTGTATCTATATGAAAATTTTAAAGTGCATTACTTATTAATTTTGTCATAGATTTAAAATGAATAATCACTTTCATGTACTAACTGAATCACTTGTTATAATACTTAACATCAACTATTAACAAAATCCAATAAGTAAAAAAAAATAACTACCTACCGATTATTTATTTTTTTTTTAACAACAAATATTACAATAACTTCACAAATTAACGATGTCAACAAAGAAATAACATTATAGATTATAATAAAATGTTTTTACACTGTAACAAATAAAATATATTGATTTTCATTTTGAGACTCATAAAGAATATTCGGTCTCGAAATCTGGCTGGATTTTCATATCTATTTATTGCGAACTTATACATGAACCCAAAAACAAACAACCTAGATTATTTACCTCTAAATTATACACACACACCCAAACCCAAATCGCACCGTCACAACTCAAAAATTTTTCGAAACAGCTGATCAGCTCCAGCGGTCCATACATACATAATTAATGCGTTCACCTGGCAACATCTGCCCGACCAACGCAAACAATATCCCCAAAATCTCCCTTTTCCACCGGACCTTTTGGCGAATTTCGAGCCTCAGACAATCTCGAGATCGTCCACAGCGAAAAAAGTCAAAATAGCACTCGAAACAATGGAGAGGAAAGTTTCTCGGGTGCGTTCGTCATGTTAATGTTGCGGTCGAGGCGCGTAATAAACGCATGACTAATGACGGTTCTTTGTTGCCAAAGGAGACGGGTTCGTCATTCTGAAGCTGCGTGTCTCAAATTGATTCGATTGTGATTTATTATTTGTTTGTTCGAGATGATCGGTTAAATCGAACGTATTGTTCGTTTTTTATTAATTTTTGAATGATGCAATTGCACGATTTATCATATGAGCATCGAACTTATAATGAGTGTAGATTTCATAATATTTTTAAAGTTCGCAGAATTCGAATCACATTATTGAATTTGATAATAAAGTATAATGATAATGAAAAACTTAAAGTTGAAATTATAATTGATCGCTTTCGTTTTAATTTCGAAGCAATTTATTTATTTTTTAAATCGTCATTATATTTACATAGTATCAAAGTAGAAATCGGTGCTTTTAGATTTCAAGTTAAATTGAATTTTTTTTTAAACTTACATAACCGAATCTAACCTAACCCCTAGATATGATGTAAGGTTAGATTAGGTTGGGTTAAGAAAACAAAATTCAGTTCAACCTGAAACCTAGAAGCACAAGTTTATACAATGTCTACTATAGGTACCCAAAAATCTATAATAGATTATACAATATCTACTGCACAGTTTTTTTAATTATAATAAATTGGACGTTCTAAACTCAAATTCAACAATAATTCATAGTAATTAATTTCATTGATTATTATAACAACGATCTTACTTTCCAATTGCGGATGAATTTGAAACATATAACATTCAATTTGACTTTTCGATTTTTATCAAAAATTTGAGCATTTTCATTGATAAATGAGAGCTAGATCAGTACAACGGCTTTATAAAATGATTTGTAATACATTTTCATATTCATACACTACTAAAATAATCAAAATTAAAAATGCATACAATTCGAAGGAAACAGCAAAAATGCATATTTCAATCCAACGATTCGAAACAAAGAATTTTCAATATAAAATTTTTATTTTTCAAACCTTCACCACCTCATCACAATAAACTCTTATATTATACTATTGTATCACCCAAGAATCTTACAATCTTCAGACTCTTACACCAACATACCAGATTCGTACAGGATTCCTGTACGAAACGACCACCGCTCCCAGTCCTCGCTGTACTGACATTACTTTTTACATTATAATAAACTTTTTTTTCATTTTTATATAGTGGCAGCTGGCTTGCGAGGGTTGAGAGATGCTGCCCGTCGAAAGACACCTGTGTACAAGAGGGCACGTGCCCCGGCAGGTGCTGCCAACAATCTGGTCCTTGAGCCTACATCTTGGTCCAGCAGCTGCGGATTATTTCGAATAAATGTGTATTTCAATTGCGGTAATCAATGGTTCGGCGTGGAAAATTTATATAGAAATAATCCGCTTGCGAATCGATGTAATTTACATTCTGATCGGATGTTCGTTGATTGTATGTTTTGAAACGCATGCGTTTATAATCGATCTATGATTTTTTTTTAATTTGTATTATAAAATTTTAAATTTGGTCTTTATAATTTCAGTTTTTAGTTGTGTTTTGATTTTTTCAAACTCTTGTCTTTTCAGTTGATCATGTCCATTTTGATCATACATTATATTTGAGTAAATTTAATGTATTCAAAAAATAATATATTACAGTAATATCATATAATAATAACTTTTACTTATATCTACTCTAATAATTATATTATTTTTCTACTATTATACAATCGATTAATTTTATCAAAAACCAATACGAGTTAAAATTTTGTAAGGAAATGGACAACAATTCGCAAATTACTAACCAACTTTAATAATCTCATAATTCTCAAGTAGTTATTCACAAATTTAAGATCTAGTGTATTCGATTCATTAAAAGCCAATTTGAATTAAACACAAAGAACGAATTAAAATTTTATCAGGAAATACACAACAACTATTACTAAACAACTCAAATAATCGCACGATTTTGTGGTAACTTTTCTCAAATATGAAACCTACCTTAATTGATTCATTGTAGCAAAAACCAATTCGAATTAAGCCCACAGAACGAATTAAAATTTCAGCGGGAAATAAGCAGTAACTCGCAGATTACTAACCAACTCTAATAGCCATATAAAAAGAAAATCATCTTGATTTATCGACAGCCAACGAACAGAATATTAAGTCGGCGAAAGTCGAAAGGATCAAACGAAATCGCGCGTTGATTTGACACGTCCATTTCAAAAATGATACTCTAGATTTCTAGAGACGAACACAATAAAAAAAACTTCATTCTACATAAACGATAATATAACTATTAAACGTGCCTAACGTCATTTAATGGTCGCTTCCTGTTTTCACGAGCGTTTCCCTCATTGAATTGAGCGATTATCGATTTTGAGCGGTCCTCGAGGAAAAAAGAGTCACTCAGTCGAGGATGATTATTTCTTTTTTCAGTATAATTACCATAATTGCGTCTGAGAATAATGGGATGTCGTCGTGATGAACCCCTTTTAGGCACTTTTGGAGTTTTCAAGCGTGGCTGGGCACGAGACGGATACTCAATAGTGAAGAACACGAATTCACTATTAAGACGAAACACTGAACTTGAAAAAATAAGTGGCTCGCTTTTAATTAGCGGGAAGTGACCTTTTTAGTGTCTCGGGGCGATTTGCATTTTTATTATATAAATAGTGTGGATAAGCTGTTTCGTCCGAAGTATTGTTTTTCGAAAAAATTGTTGTAAGGAAACAATTTTGGATGTCTTGATGTTATTGTTGTATATTAGTATGTCATCAATTATTTTATTGTTTCAATTTTATTGAATCGTTTGAGTACAAAGACAGGTTCAGATTAATTCTGCCGCGAGCTGTTTCTTTTCTCAGAAAAAAGTAAGTGAATTAAAAAACAAATGAACAAAAAACTAAAAGGTCAGGAAGTCCATTGTTGTAAGAAGACGACTTCCACTTTTGATGAGAAGAAAAAGGTTCAACGCCGAAGAAATCTTCATCAGAGGAAGATAACATAAATATAATAATATTAAAATTCTATTAAAAATTGCAACAATTTAAAACATTACAAAGAACGTACGTCTTCTACTAAGAATTGTCGAACGAAAACGTAACTCAAACACGTTCTTCAGATAAAAGATAAATATTAACCAGTAATTAAAATGACAATGAAGAAATAGATAAATGCTCCAGTTAGTTATACGCCTCTTAATGGGTTAACCCTACAATCAACGCACTTTCGAACCGCTCGAATAAATACCATTTTTTTATATGAATACTTTCTTCAACTTCGAACATTATTCGGATCAATCTATCATTCAATTTTTGACGATCTCTATATGGAAAGTTATAAAAATTATAATTTTTTTCGATTGCATCAATTCATCGGTATTAAAAGGGTTATGTGTCGTTCGGAAAATGTAAACAGTTATCTGTTTGGAAATTTAAATGCCAATGCGATTATTTGTGTTGGTGACGTTTCGGAACGCTAGTCGTATCCTGTCTCAAGGAGATAATGGGTTCGCTTCAGGTATCTACAATACATTCAGTGTTTCTCAAACTGGCTCTTAATTATGACGTTTATACCTTCATTATCTTCCTATAATAATAAATGACTAGAGGTATAGACTACAATTTTCATATTAAATTTTCAAATGAAGATGCATTTCCTTTAAAAGAAATCGTCTTTCTATTTGAACTGATGATCAATCTTGATTTATTTAGAAAAAAAACAACAGATAAATTGAAAATAAGAAATTGAGTTTAAGAAACAATGAAAAATTAAAGTCGAATGATTATGAGCCACAATGAGTGAATTTTTTTCTCGTGCGTTTTTCGATGTCGAAAAGAACAGGTTGGCTTCCTTCCGTTGATGGTAGATGACGATGGCATCATCAAGAAAAAGGGGAGCTCATGGAACAGGAAAGGATATCGATTGAACCGTGACGTGTTTGATGATAAAAAAATATATTTTAATAAAATTATTTTCCCTCAATTATAAATTTCCTTTGAATTCAATACCAAATCCGTACATTTTTCGATATTATCACATTTATAAATGTCATATTGAATATTTATTCAATACAACGCAAACCTACAAGAAACTGATAAGAAACTCATCCGAAAAACCAATAAATAAATACACGAACTGTGCCAACTGTGTCATAGATAAAATTTAATTCCGTTCGTATGATTTAAAACCGATCTTTTCGAGATACCAAATATAATAATTCGGATGAGTATATTAACAATGTAAATACCGCAACGAAAAAGCGGATCTGCGTAAAGATAATTAATCACTGAATCACAATAGGAAAACAGTGGATAGATCGTGGAACAATTGCGGTCTCTTTTGTCCAGACAAGAGGAAAAATTATATAAATATTTTTTTAAATGGGTTGCAATGTAAAACAACAAAATATCTTTCCATAATAATTAGGAAACGGTTATTTATAAACATATGAATCATTTTGTCACTAAATTATTCGTTATCAACGATTTATTGATGTCTTTGCAGATCGTGACCAAATTCCTCAACAGTTTTTTTTCCAATATTAGTCAACTTCAAATGAGTAATTCATAACGAAAATATTTATATATAACATTATAGACTATATAAACAAACCACCAACATTATCCTGACGCAATATCAAGGAAAAACTCGTCGATCAATTTTTTCGCGAAACACACTTCGAATCATCATCAAACTTTTCCTCGAACGTTCAAACTTTCAGAACAATCATTCCACGTTCGTTACACCGGACTGTGTTCAGATGAAGGCAAAAACAGCCATTTTCACAATAGAAATCGATGAGAAAATCCGCAATCTTCGAACTGAACGTATAATTTTCGCGATGACTGATGACCGAGTCGATCGACGATGACATCGCGTCAAGATGACCGTCATCCGCATCCATTGACCGTTGATGATTACGAGCAAAGTATGTACGGTGGAGTCATGACGCGTGCCCACTGTCCACCCACCGTTTGTTGTTCTTGTTCGTCTATTTTGTGTGGGTTGACCGTTGTGTGTTGGGAGAAATGTGGGACTGATTGGAAAAAGTGTGAGTGAAATCGCAGCGTTGAGATAAATCGGTCGATGTGATGAAGCGATCGATGATTGAATGGTTTTTGTTATTAAAATTTGTGGATTTGTGTATTTTTTTAATAATAGATAGATGGGGTTAATAATTTGAAAACTTATTAATTGGACAATGTTTTAAAGAATTGAGCATATGATATTGATAAAATTATGTTATCGATCTATGAAAATGAACGGTCGATGTCCATTATTGTGCATGTATGTTTTGTTCAGGTATTACACAGCTTTTACTCTCTATTCAATCTTATACAAATCAAATTCCACCTTTTTCAAATCAAATTTATCCTTTTAAACCTCAAAATTAAATTATTTACCAATTAAATGTAACCATCGGAAAGTATCTTCATCGTAGTAATCAATGAAATATCTATTATTTAATTTTACTTTAATAATTTCAGTTGATGGTTTTTATAATTTTTACCAATATAATTAATCAAAATTTTTAATGAATCATTCTTAAAATAAGTACCATGAATATGTACAAAACGTTTCTTTTATACTTTTTATAAAATAACAAAAAAAAAGAAAAACTAACAAAATAAATTTGCGATGGTTGAAATTGGCAAACGGCTAAATTTGATTATATAGAGTTGAATTTGGAGTGTAAAAGTTATATATCGATAAGACGAATTTCAAACATTTTCTTATTTGAATATAAAACTATAATAATAATAAATATCAATTGTTACGAAGAATTATCAAACTTTGATCTATTCGATATCATATGAATATAAATTTATACATTTTTATATCAACATTTTCATTGATATATTCAAACTGAATACATTGAATTTGTACATGTTCAATTTTCTAATAAGCCTCCTATCTAACCGGTCACTGTCCAGTTGACCCAAACAATTCGATATTTTGCGCAATCTTATTTACAATCTCGAAAATAATACTAACAAATGGACACTCTATCCACATTTGTTTCATTCTAGCTTCTTTTTCCTCTCGTGAACTAGGAAGAGGTCAACCATGCGTACTATACAATTTTTCCATTACTGGTTTATGCTCCGATTTGTATCAAAACGGTGATTCAACAGTAATTGATTCAGAAAACACAACGTTAATAGAACTTCGAGATCACAAAAATCACCATCGCAATCTTCAACCACACAAAACATGTAACAACACAAAAATTTCCCCATTAATCACATACAAGCCCGGATTAGTTATGCATATCAACGAAAAAATCGTATTGATTCAAGAACAATATATTACCGCATGTTTCCAGTGAAATTTTCTCGTTCTACTTTATGAATATTTATATGACCAAGGTCCCGTTTGAGTCATCTCTTCCGCTTCATTTCGAATTTCGAACGAGGATCGAACCATTTTCCTGTTCGTCTAAACTACACTATTTTACGATGTCTAATTAACATATTGAGAATACGGGGAAATAATTGAAACGGAAGCGCATAAAGCCGGTGATCATTTTCGATGGAAAATGTCCGAATTATGCATCTTTCGAAATGCCAGAGGACTGTGCATACGAATTGCGTTTGAATCCTGCGATCGAATGAAGATCGTTTGTGATATTTCAACAGAATCGTTTATAAATGTGGGCACGTTTTGTATCTTCGGTTATTTCGATGAAAAAACTGAATAGTTCTTTTTGGTACAAGGAAAAATTTCAAACAATGTCAAGGCGAATTATAATATGTATGCGAAAAAATGTCGCGCATCGCATAAATGCGTTTTCTATATATGATTTCTTTCATTAAAATGTATATTTATAGGATTTCAAAATATTTTCGTAAAAAAATATTAAGTAGGCATATTTTGAGCACTTGTGATTTTCATCTGTAAATTCTCAAAAAATTTTTTTTACATATATCAATGCTGACATAGTGAGGTTTATGTAACTGGTAGGACGGTGGGCTTCCCCTTCGAAATATATCAATTCTTATTACGTTAAAAAATATTTTTTTCACAAATTTCAAAGTGCAAACGATCAAAACACCTCCCTTTCGACTCCCGCCCAAAATTTCCAAACAAAACCACACAACCACAGAGAGTCTGCATATCTCCGATACATCTCCGACTATTCCCCACATTCAGTATTGGGCACACGTACTCTCGAATGTTTACACAGAAGGACAACATTGTTTTATGGGTTTATCGCTCCACTCCCTGGCGTACGAAGGAACAAAAACGTCCACTTTTTGTCGCCCGTTCGAATCGTGGGACTTTGATCAACGTCGTATCTTTGTGATGCTGCACACCTCATCTTTTTTTCCCCGGTTTTTTGTCGGCCATCAAAGTAGCTTCTGCGTTACCTGAGATCGGAGTACGTCGTCTGAATGGAAAATCTCGTCGCCGGTGCAAAGTCTCTTGAATGATAATCAAGCATCTCGTTCAGATGACTATGATTTGAATAACAAACGCGATCCGATCGTGTTCGAGTGTGTTCGTCTCCGAAAGGCGACGTGTGTGCTTTTTTTTTGGTGTGGGAGATGACGAAATTCGATGGATCGAGGTAAGTGCGATTTCGATGTTAATTTCGAGATGGGTGTGATGATTTTTTTTAAGTTTAGTAATAGATTCTGGTTGTGTATTGTGTTGTGGTTGATACGTGGTTTTTATATTGTTAGGAGATTATAAAATTTGATGGATTGAGGTATATTAGGTTTTATTGTTTTAATGTATATTCGTTTGTAAAATTTTCGATTTGATGTGTTTATTGCGAAATTGTGTATTTTTTAATATTTTTTGATAATATTTCAGCGAATCTATAATTCATCACTCGGTCATTCATAATATTTAAATCGATTCTGTGAATGCCTTGGCTTTACACACATTATATTATACTTCAAATGAAAAAAGAGCATATTTTTATAGTTCACATATAAAAATTTGTGTTTCGGGGGGGGGGGGGGGGGGGGGGGGGGGGGGGGGGGGGGGGGGCGGGGGGGGGGGGGGGGGGGGGG
>JAOXNN020000028.1:758309-776178 GCA_028571205.2 Hydropsyche betteni | reverse complement strand
TATTTTTACAATTCAAAAATATTTTTTTCGATAATGCATCTGTTCTTAAATGAAATTTATTATAACATATTGACTTGAGCAAGAAAAAACTTTTAGAAATTAAAAAAATAATAATCGTTCAATAGCATAGTTACAATATTATACATCAAAAACTGTAATACGTTAATTCCCACAGATACAGTTTTTTCACGTTTACACCTTTACAAATTCAACGTTTTAAACTTCAAGTCCAACATTTTACTTTTCAAATTCAACAGTTTATACATTGAATTCTAAATATCAATAAAAATTCATATAAATTATTTTTGCTATGACATTGATATTAATAAAAAATTCCCTATAGTTGAATTTGAAGTTGTAAAATGATGAAATTCGAAGTCTAATATGATGAATTCGAATTATAAAAACTGTGACCGAAGTTAAGCAATATTGGACACGATCAATACACAAACAAACCAACATTTCCGAATCTAAGACCAGACACCCACTGCGATATGTAGTCGCGGCGATTTTTTAGTCGCGAAAATGGACCTCATTGTTTTAAGTTAAAGTGCGCCCATATACCATACTAGTATTTAGGCCCGATGTTAATAACATCGACTGCGAATTGATAACCATACTATTAAGTAATAAAATAAAAATTGAATAACCGTGCCATCATAATCATCATCATCATCATCATAAAAAAAGAAAGAAGAAGAAAAAAGTCGGGAGCGTCATTCGAACAGACAGACGGACACGCATACAGAAATCCGCTATTATATATGGGGACTAGTATATAGGCCCGATGTTAATAACATCGGATGTGAAGAGAAAAAAAATCATCATCAGCATCATCATCACCATCATCATCATCATCATCATCATCATCATCATCATCATCATTTAAAAGACGAAGTTCGGGTCGTTCATTTGAAGAAAAAAAAATTCGCGAGCGTCATCGATGCACACGGTCACACGCACAGACAGACAGATATCCGCTATTATATATAGGGAATGGGCGTAATTCAACCTAAAACAACGCATTCCATTTTCGCGACAACAAATCGCAGTGGGCGCCTGGCCTAACTCAACATCGAACCACTTCTCCTTCATATCCTTCACATAAAAAATAAAAAAAGTCCAATCGTCGAATTTCGATCGCATTACAAATAATCATCACATTTTCATCACACAACAACAGACCGGCATAAATAAGAGGACCGGTATTCGATTTTTGTCGGCGGCGCGTGCGCAGGTGATAAAGGTGACGGGCAGGTGTTGCCGCTCAATGTGCGCGGGATAATGGCCGTTCAGAGCGGCGGTCAGTGGCCAACGGGGCCGCTAGGATGTGGAAGCCGAGGGTCACATCCTGGAGGACCTGGCCATCATCCGGAACGGGACCGCGAGGGTGCGTATGACGCGGGGTCACTACGGTTGATGATGGTCATTTTTTTTTATGTGGTTGATTTTTTTTTTTTTTTGTATTGTCATCGTCATCGTTGTGTGTAGTTTATATATATATATATTTTTTTTTTTGAAATTTGAAAAATTTTTTTAATAAGGGAAAAGGATGTTTCGTTAAGGCCAGGCGCCCACAGGCGATTAGTCGCGGTGCGATTTATAATGGAACATATTGTTTTAGGTTGAATTGCGCCCATATGGTTTATGGGTGCACTTCAACCCAAAACAATGTGTTGCATTATAAATCGCGCCGCGACTAATCGCCTGTGGACGCCTGGCCTAATAGTCCGGAGAATGAAGGCGTTTGCTTTGTGAATATTTGTTTAAAACTGCATTTTACGATTCAAAAATATTTTTTTTGATAATTCATCTGTTCTTAAATGAAATTTATTATAACACTAATATATAGGCCCGATGTTAACAACATCGGTTGTGGTTTTGTTAAGAAACGGAAAATGATAAAATATGAAAACCCGATTGTGTAAACTCGAAATGTGTACCCGATTTGAATATTTAATATTTAATTAATAAAACTGAAATAGTTCATTTGTCATTGTCGATTTTCGAACTTTTCTATAGAACAGGCGAGAATGATGTAAATAGTGTAGCGATTATAGCCGTTATTTTAATGGTCATACAGGCTAATAAAAGGAATGCATTAGAACTCGCGAATATTAAGCATCATATTATAGACGTTAACTGAATATGCTTAAAGACCATAGTCGCGAGCGCGACCGAAGTTGCGAGCATCATTCGAACAAACACACACACACACACACACACACACACACACACACACACACACATGGATACACGCGCACACACACATGGATACACGCACAAAAATCCTTGATTATATATAGGGGATTTTACGGGAAGTCAAAGGTTATCGATAACGGTTTTTCGCGAATATCTTGATAGCCGTCACTTTTACAAAATAATATTGATCAACAAATTTATAGTTTAGAAAATTTCGTATAAAAAAGATATTGTAATATTTATTCGTAAGAGTAGCTGTTTTGGAAATAATTCGATTAAAAGTATTGTTACTATTTTGTATGCAGCCTTTAGCGGTATGTACGTAAAGAGCTCAAAAATTCTAAAGATTTTTTTTATAAATAATCGAAAACAGTTGATGCGATTATAAATATTTTGAAACCTAGTTTATGTGATATTAATATCTGTGTTGCGAAATATCTAATTGTGATTTTATGACAATTTGAAAATTCACTCAATCAAAAATCTAAGTTTTTTAAGAGGTAATTTCAGTTTTTTGATAAAATTATTACATTATAACTGACTGTACTTAATCATCATTAAAAAAGGTAAGATTTAATATAATTCAAGGAATAAGAAACTTTGATCATAAAAAAACGAATTTTTATATGAAAAAATCATCAATAAACTTTTATACTTCAAACCTTTTGAACTTCAAACTCATCGAAATGATTATTAAGACAACGTCATAGTAATCGATTAAATTTCATTAATTACTATGATAACGATCTTAATAATATAAAATTTTCTAATGGTTGAATTTGATTTATAAAAGGTTGAATTTAAAGTTTAAAAAGATGAGTTTGAAGTGTAAAAACTCTAAAAAGGAATTTATTAATAAATTTTTCTATTCTTTAAAGTTTTTTTTTAAAATACAATCCGTTACAAAATGGTTTCATATCAACCGTATACAAACTGCACAAATTGTTGTTTAACTTCAATAGACAATGGAAACTGGTATTTACAACAATACTAAGGCTTTTGATTTTTATTTTATTTACGATCTAAAAATTACATGGTCTATCATTTTATACGAAAACTTAGACTTTCTTCGATATTACATATGCCTTTGTTCTTGATTCTAATGGATATATAATGGTAGTTTTGAAAATTTTAACTATCTCATTTATATTCAATCATCATTGAACTACTCTAATATTATATGAAATCGCTAATAAATAATCAAAAAACACACCATTTTCAAATCCAACACATTCCGTGCGCATGCATATTAATAACGAACGGCGGTTTATATGCAAATACGCGAATTTATTTATCTGCGCGGACCTTTTGTCCGTTTCGCGAATTTCCCACTGGCCTCGTCGGGAAGAGACGTCCCTTCGCCTCTCTATTTATTCCCATTATATCCTGCGATGTCGTCATTAATCATAATTACCCAATGGCCAAAATAAACAGCGTCCTTTGTCCCTTCGGCGCGAGATGTACCTACGCGGACACAAAGGGGAAGCGTGGACTCCTTTTTTCGTGGCATTTTTGTTCTGCTCCCGAATAATGTGTTTGCTTCTGTCATCCGGAAGCGAAAGTATTATTAGGACGAAGACCGGTTTTCGACTCCTGGACCGTGTGAGATATAAATTTCGGTATGCGGAAGATGATGCGAGGCGGACGAAGGGTCGATGTGAATGTGTGCCGAGGTGTGTTTTACGTGTGTTGAATATGAATTTTAATTTATTAAAAACTAGTATATAGGCCCGATGTTAATAACATCGGCTGCGAATTGATAACCATAGTATAAAATAAAAATTGCATCATCACCATTATCATCATCATCATCGGGTCGTTCATCTAAAAGTCGCGAGCGTCATCGACACAGACAGACAGATACACAGATAAACAGACACACAGAAATCCGCTGTTATATAAAGGGAATAATTAAAAATAATATTTGATTATTTTCATATGTTTTTGGATGTGATGTAAAATGAGTTATATACGTTTTGATTATCATCTTTTTATATTCAAAATCACATTGTCGGTTGTGTAAAATATCTCGTGAGTTTACCAAAACTAGTTGGACTGTATAATGTTGTCACAAGATTTTTTTTGAAAGTGGAATAAGTCTATTCGTAAAAATCATAATTAAAGATATTTTTTTAATTTTTGTTTCTCCAATTCACCATACTAATAAGTTTAAAGAAAGAATAAGTTTGTTGTTAGTTATCTTTACGAAGTGCTTAATGTACTTTTCGTTTATACTTCTGCAATTATAAGTGATTCTTTATAGAGTGATTTTCGTTTATTCTGTTTACATTTGGCACTTATTTTTTATTTCAAAAAAACACCTTTCAGAAAAACCAATTTCAATTAAAATTGTAATTGATTACATTTTTTATAATTTGTTATTATTAAAAGTGATAAAAGTCCATTTGATACTAAAAATTCAATTATTTTCTTTAATATTTTTAAATAATCAAATTTAACATGTTGACAATTTTAAAAATTTACCAATATTTTTATACCTCTGCAGAGATAAATCTTTAAAAAAAATTACAATATAAACAAATGGACTAAACCGCTTTCGAATACGTTAATTGAAAAATCTTTCGATTTAATAATTATTATCCGAAAATTATGAAATTATACAAATGATCACCATTCATTTACAAGATCGTACAGTATATAATTAAAACCCTTAAAAATCAAGCAAAAAAATAACATGCATACATATTCTTTTAAACCGAAACGATTCCGCAAACTCAATCGATTACAACTCCAAACTTTTAACATTCAAATGGACAATTCATCTTATATTTTTTTTGATCCGCAGTGGCGGAAGTCAACCGAGATGCGTCATTATACATTATTATTATACACCGACCGGATTGAGATCCTCTTTTGTGTCCTGTGAAACGGTTTTTTTTGTTCATTTTCGGGATCCGCATCCTGACCGAAACCGACCGACGATCAAACCGAGTTGTTTTACAACGAAAAAAACGCGACTATTGTTATTCGGAAATTAATAATCGTCAAAGCTGACCCGATTCGAAATCGGGTCGATCGGTTAAACGCGCGTACGAATATGTTTGTTTTGAGAATAATTATAGTTTTTAAATTGAACGAGAAAAATATGTTCTGAATAAATAAATGGCACTTGACTCGTTCGAGTCTTTATTTTATTTTTGTGTACGGTCGTTTTTTTCTCGTCTGAAGAATCGTTACAGATAAGGGACAGAAGCAGAAATTGTGTTTCGTTCTCATTGGTTAAAGTGAAGGCATTATCATTATCAGCAAAGTCGAGCCTCGGGTATTGCGTTGATAAAATGCAAAAGGCGTGTTTTGTCAGCGAAAACTAATTACACTAAACGTTATTTATGGATAATGCGTATTGTGAGACTGTTCTGAAGAGTCGAAACGAATCGAAAAATACATATGTAACGAATTTTTATGCGATTCGACTTTTAGACTTCAGACTGCTCTTTCAGACCACCTGAGAGGTGAAAACGGTTCGATTATGCCTCACATTTCTCGGATGGAGATACACTACCGTATTTACATTATTGACGGGTCACATTATTATCATCGTTCGTCGTTTTTGCATATTTATGAGCCCATTGTTAGCCTGTTTTCGATAAATGCGCGCCTATGTTTACAGACCGCCAATCGCGCTGATAAAACGAGCGAGGACAAAGTCTTCCTTTGCTCCAAGGAGAAAAACCACTATTTTCTTACTCTGTTGCTTTTGATGTTTTTGTTTAAATTTTGAAGAGATTTATATACTTTTTTTTCGGAGTAAAAGTGTGTTTTTCTTTAATTTTTTGATATTAAAATTGATGCAAGTATATGTCGTTTTTATTGAAAATATTATATTTTTTCGACGAAATATTTAAAAATCGTATACTCCAAAACATATGACATAAATATATATTAAATAATATAATGAAAAACCGTTTATGTAAACTGAAAAATGTGATTAAACTAGACCCTCTTTTAGAACCTTTTATTGTCAGATATAAAACGAGTCCGCTTTGATAAGTTCCAATTTTTTTTTTTTAAATTATCGTTGGATTTATTTGAACGTTTGTATTATATATCGCCTACACGTGCCATCTCTTTTATGTAGATGAAAGTGTCACGATCTTGTGCGATGTTAAAAATATATTATTGCGAAAATATCGACACGTGTATCGAACGGCATTGTAAAAAAAAATGGGTCGTTAAAATCTATTAGAGACGGTAATTGCTTCTGCACTTGAATTATCTGCAATTATTTCCAAGGTTTTTCGAAATGCATTATATGTTTGAAAATATTCCGTTTTTCTTATGTTATAACAAATATAATACTTGACTTATGAATTGTTAGAATCAATTTGATACCTGGTTTTTAAAAAAAAACTCACTTTTAATTCAACGACATATAGAGCAAAACCGTTAACTGGACTTTCGCGCAACGGATCAAACCTATCCATTTAATACGACCCGTACCTAAAAAAAGGACAAATTAACGGTCAAAAATAGACCGGACGATCCTTTACCCATGCTCAAACAATCGACAAAGAAATAATATATAGATCACGATTTGCATTTCGCCAAAAATTCTCACACTAACGTCCAGGTACCACCGACAATGAAACGGACAAGACAACGCGGTCATCATCCGATTTTTATGCATCGTACCTGAGAAGCCTCATTCAAAAAAGGATGGACCTCGACGGCCATGGGAACCATTTAATACATCCTGAAAAGGATTGTCCGTTCCTAGGTCATTGTTCGGCGCGAAAAAAATGCAAATGTCCGTTTCCCTTCGCGAAAATTTTCGTGTTGCGTTCGATCCGATTGTGTCGAAGAACGAGAGCGCCCCACATATGCCAAATTCACGGACACCCTTAATTAAGGGCGAGGGACAAGGGTGGTTTACCTGGCCGGGTCAAACTGACCCCGGGCCGGTTAAATCGGTCGGATAAATCGTCGGGTGTGGTGTTGCGAAATTCTGGTCGTTGTGCTTGTCGCGATTGCTGTGTTATTTTTTTGATTTTTTAATTTATGCGTGTAGTTTTTTTGTTGTCGAAAGATTTAGATTTGTAGCGAATCTTGACTGACGGCTATCGTGTTTCTTTAGCTTTTGTGTTATATTTTCAATGTGGATTTTTGATATGTTTTTTTAACGGATTTGAACTGGTTAAGTTGAAATTTTGCTTATATTTTATTATATTAAAATTGATGAACTAAATCATTCAACTAACTAACTAAAAATTTTATAGCGAAAATTTTTGCATTATTATTTTTTAGATATTTTAATCTCATTTAAAAAACAAACCTGTTTTTTATGAAATATTTTAAAACTTTTAACAGTTTTAAGCCATTGTATCTCAAAATTGGTACTTACGCCCTTAGTTCGATATTTGTGTGACGGTTAATACTGAATGAACACCTTCCTTTTCCACCATTATCGATCTTGATCAAATCTCATCTAAAGGACATGCATCTTTTTTAATTTCATCCACCCATCATCTCAACCTTCCTAATTTTCTTCAACAATCTCCCTCTACTTTACACAGATAACAATGGCTTCCAACAGAAAACTACATACAATTCCTTTCGATACAACATTTCGGCTAACCGGAATCGCACACATCCAACAAGCACGCGTAGCTCTAACGTCCACACAATTTGTATACAATATCCGGACACGTATCGCCATATATTTTATAGAGATGGACCCTATTTTCGGGTCGGGGTCAATTCGAGCCGAGCAAAGGTCTTCCGGCCACCCCACAATGGACACTCTAATGTTAATCCTCGAACGCGAAAGGAAGCAGGTAGTATATTGATGACCCCTGGATTCCCCCCGTGTCTTCGGATTTTATCGAAATTCTCCTGTGTTGGTGACCGTTTTCTTGCGCTTTCAATGGTTAAATTTTTCGGGTCTATTGTGTCGTATTTTTATGGTTTTTATTTACACGCGAATGACCGCCGGCCGAAAGGGGTTGGTTTTGCGAAAGACGCGCGCCGTGGAAGGATACTAAGCTATGTTTTTTTTATTTAATTTAATATTTGAATTTATTTTATGTAGTGATGGTTATGAATTGTAAAGGTGCGGTCATATTTTTTTAGGAATTGTAAAAATATTTTTGTGTAAACGCTTATTATTGTAAAAAAAATCATATTTAGATTCGATTGAAACGGATTATGGATGGTTTACCTTATTGAATGGTCACTTATCAAGTGACAAGTGATTAGGGATGTCATTACCGGTAAATGACCCAAATAACAGTTCGGTATATCAAATTAGTGAAATATTTTTTGTGATTTTTGAAAAAGTCAATTTTTGTAAGTGTACGGTTTTTTTTTGGTTTTTCGTTATTTTTTCGATTTTTTTAAACTATGACTAAAAAAATTACCGAATTGTCGGTAAATGAAATTTTTAGTAAATCTGACATCCTAATCAATATATACCTAAACATGATAGTAGACTATTGATTTGAAACAATTTGTTCCAATACTCAAATCCTTGATTACATTTTGTTTATCACGCAAGAAAAACGTTCCAAAATTTTGATAGTATTCGAATAAGCATTATCCTTCTAATATATATTACATAAACCACATATGAAATTTATATAATATATTAATGATCACTAGATTATTAATTTTGTATTCAAAATAAAAATGATACATTAAAAAAAAATTAAGAACCTCAACACAACGAATCCATTATAAATAGACCTCATAAAAAAATGTATATAAAGCAAGCAAAAGGACAAAAGTCGGTCATTAAAATAGAGCATACGCACACACACAACTGTCAAACCTTTTTTCGAAATCCTTTCGACTTTTCAGCATGACTGTGTGGGAAAAGGAAAATGACCAACGGTCGAAAGCGACCTAGAATACATACAGTATCTAATAACGTCCATCTTTCTTTCATGTCGTAATTTTTTGTCGGTTATTACCTGACTTCGTGTGTGCTTTAGTGTTTATTATCTTCGGTACGAAAACGTTACACATATTCATAGAATCGTTACTCTAGTTTCGTCAGGTCATCCAAGGGTCACCAACGAACGTCTCTTCGGCTACCTGATGAAACAATCGTATACCCAAACGAAAGGAAGTGGACCTTTTGTGAATAGGTTGTGAAAAAAAACATGCAAATTAAGCCAGGTTATATGCAACTTGTCATGAGTACTTATGTCATATTTTTTTCAACGATTTTTATACTCAAATTTATTCAGAAGCTCATCGAAAATGACCAACCGTTATCTTCGAAAATTATTTATATATTGAATATTCGCATTATTTTTTTTTTTAAGTTATCATAATTTGCGAATGCGAATATTCCGTTTAGTTATATATCATCTGACAAAATACAAAAGACTACAACGGATTACCTGAACCGATAAAAGTATTCGTAAGGGTCGGTTCTATTGTGTCATAGAAAACGCGAAGGGTTAAACGTAAATGTGCAAGAAATTTTTTCAAAGAACACAGTGACCCTGGGTCATTTAGGACTCAACCCGAAAACGTATAAATATAATTTAATTCAAACACAACAAAATGACAGTTGATAATTTCCATTTGAATCATCGAAATCGCTAATTCTTCCATTTATACAATCAACTCTTTTAAGCCAAAATGAAAAACATCAAATCAACAAAAACCAACGACACGTCAATCGAATCAATCAAACTCATCCAAAATTGCAGATTTGACAAAAATCAACAACGCGTCATCGAGTCATCGAAAAATCTCACAAATGGCGCCGTCCGGACGACCGATTGCTAAACGTCCACGTTATTTTCGTCGATAACGCGTTTTTTGCTACAATAGAATTCGATATTCATCGAAAGTTGATTTCCCGTCGTATGTTCGATCGTCAATCGTCAAGAATTCGTTCGAAAATGAAGTCATCGATGTTCAGTTTTGCGATTGCAGAGATCAACGCCTCTTCGTACGTAAGCCGGCCGCATTTTTCACACTCGGTTGCCGATGACACTTTCGATTGTTTCATGATTTTTCATCGTGTAATTGTTGTGTACCTTCGTATGAGCGGTATGCGATCGGTGGTTTGATGAAATGTGGATAAGGGCATTGCGAGATCGATCATATAATTTTTTTAATTAGAAATTTTGTTTATTTTGATTGATTCGGATATTTTCAATATATATATAATATTATTCAATACGAGGTTGGCTCTCGGATAAGTTATATAGCCTAGACCCCCAATATTTGATGGGGAGACCTTGTCCTGCAGTGAGCACAAAAAAGAATCGACAATGATGATGATGATGATGATATAATATTATAAGATAATTCAGATATTTGTAGATTTTTTTTAATATAGAAGATGATTCAGAAATTTATAAGTTTCATGGTTTGTTTCTATTAATGTGAACAGAATATTAATAATTTTTTTTTAGTATGAAAAATTATTTCGTTTCCTTCTATTATTTCATATCAGATTTCTTCCGCTTTACTTTGAAGCTATCGTTTATCGCGAAAATGCTTAACATGAAAAAACGTTTTAAAAAAATAATATAAAAGTATGAATATAATAAAAATTGTCCAATGAAAACGAACTATTTGCAGAAATATTCTTATGACGAATCGAATATGATGATTCATCGAAATTTTTTTTCTTTCACTAAAAATTGTCATATGAAATCAATCCAAATTTGGCTTTAATTAAAAAATTTCAAGGTATCGTATCGTATCGTTTCTCAACAAAAAATAAATTCAAAAATTAAGAATGTTTATCGATATTTTTTTTCCATAGATCATTTAATGTCAGTTGATTTTATAATTGTTTTGATAACAAAATAACTACAGCTCAAAAAATAAAAATCATATCAATCAAACCAGTATTTCTTAATCGAGCATAAATTTTTTTTTTCTTGGCACATCTTTCATACATGTATATATACACCCAATCCTTTTTTTACACGGTTCAACGAAAAATAATCGATTTTTTTCAATGTCATAAAAAAATACATATTTTTATATCAAAATTATTTTTGTCCAAATATATTGACGAAACCTATCTCCAATTTTTATAAGGTCACCATACATTTTTTCTCTTTGGGACGTATCCTCCATATAAAAAGAAGATTTGATATAATTTCGATTCATAACAAGCAAAACTTACAAAACAAATCACATATCGATCCACTTCGCCACCTTTTTTCAACAATTAAAAAAAATATATAAAACCCACGAATCACCCAACTTCCTTCCATCACTCCATCACTTTGCTCCACACGAAAAGCAACAAACCTTCGACACATTCGGATCATCAATTATAACAGATTTCAAAACGCACACGTCCCATCGCACGGAACATTACCCAACGTCATCGGCGATGCGCGAGCCGGTTGCTCCACGGAGCCGTTTCCAACTTTTTTCCAGCGCATTTCCACGGATTTTCCTCTCGTTTTCCTCGATCGGACACGCGAAACCGCCGACGCGGAAACTTGCCTAAGCAAAACCGGGCATACGAATATAAATATCTCGTCTCGGCCACGTAACACGCTTCGGACACGATCGGTTCAAAATCGAAAGTGTTTTCTAAAATGCTTCGATAACCGCTGATCGTTTCACTAATCCGCCGGTTGTTGCCTTTATGGTTTTTCTGTAGACTTTTTTATTGGTATCGTATGTATTTCGATATGTTCGGTTTCAGCGTTTCGTGCGCTATCGTGAAATCTCGATTGTATGATTTAATTAATTTCTCATTTGTTTCATTGTATGAAATTGATGCTCAATCTAAGAGAATCTACAAATAATTGAAACGAATTTTAAAAATTTCAAAATTTTTGTTCAATTCAAATTTTATAATTGATCTATGTATTTGTGTGTTCAGTATTATAACATTTTTATAAATTTCTCTTTTTTAAATTTTTGTATATAGAATATATAGTTTTAAAATCTATATACAGATATTGGAATTAAATTTATCGAATTAAGTAACAACCTTTTTATTATTAAATAATTGATCAATTCAATTTTTATGATCGATCTATTAATTTGAGTGTTTTTCATTATTATTAAATTATTTTATTTTTAAAAATTTCACATATAGAATAATAATATTGACATCTATATTACATAGGTAATAGAAGTTTAGATTAAATTCATCGGATTACTCAATTTCCTTCATTATTAAAATGATTTTAGTATGATCAAATATGAAATATAACTTCGAATACAATATGGAAATATCAATAAAAATGGTATTCAATGAGAATTTAAAAAAATGCAATAACCAAAAAGCATAATTGTGCATTCAAATACAACAAAATAAACAATGCAACTATCTTGCAATTTTTAAATATTAAAAAAATAATATAATAATAACAAACCGCACCGAACGCGTCCGTACAAAAACGTTTCGAAATGCATACGCATAGAATTTGCGAAAGAATTTATGCGAGAAATCATATTTGTGCAATTATTTCGCATCAATTTTGTACACATTAAACACATACGTCGTTCTCGTTAGATGAAGTGGGTCAAAATCAAAAAAAAAAAAATTACCGGCCGTTGGCGTTTTTATTTTCGCGCGCCACGCCTTCTTCGCGAAATTTCTGAAAACTCTTGACATTATCTCTAATTATATAACGGTTTATAAATATTGATATTTCGCTCGCACGTAGTACGTGAAACGTGATAATTAATCAATTATAAACGTATACGAGAGTGAACGTGAGAAGAAAGCGTGAAGATTCCGGCGGCTGAGAGGTGAACGTGAACGTGTTGAATTTCGATTTTTTTTTTCGTTAACGAACACTTTTGGGCGTTTTCTTTAATGTTTGATGACCGAAAATTTATTTTTCATCCGATAGCCGAAATCGCACGTTTAGAAATCCACGCAAAACAAATCCAATTTGAATACATAATCGAATGTGCGTGAGAATGCGTTGGAATTTTGAAAACAGCATGCTTTTCACACTATACGGCCAATCATTAGCTTTTCGCCATTTGTAATACAAACGAGGGTCGAATTGAGATTTTCGGAGATTCGCAGGGGTCAGACTGACCCTTGAAATTGTGTTTGACCCTCGCAAGAAAAACGCCCATTGGTCAGATGAGGGTTGTATTGAACACGGGAGGTCTGTGCCCTTTCTTCAAAACTCTTTTGTGTTCGTTATTTATTCGGTTGTTTGTTATGAAATTATGATGTTATTGAAATCGTTTCAATGGTATATTTCGAAATAATTAATTTTTTTTTTTTTTTGAATAGTGTGAGATTTGCAGGGAATGATTCTGAAATGCGTTTCGGTTTTATCTCGTCACTTCGACAACATCTCCTTGACATCTCAGTTGACATTCTTTTTTCTTTCTTTTGTTGTTGTTTGGATGAGAACAATCGCCTCTGGTATTCGAAAATGCTCGTAAAAGTCATCGATAATGGCTATTTAAATTCCTCGATCCGTGTTCCTTTGTCGACTTTAACGAGATGTGATAATGTGAAGCCATGTCGATACGAATTGACATCTCAGGTTATGCAAATCCGAGAAAAAAAATATTAAAAATCAATACTTTTCACATACCAATAAATAAAACAAATAAATAATACATCGAAGTTCGTATCTCTCGCCAGATTATTCTTCTGACATGTTTGCAATCATTTTAAAAAATGTTAGACGTCCAAAGGTAATCTATACAGTAGCTTTAGGATGATCACGTATACGTCTCCTTCTTATCTAGAAACGAATATTTCCGGATTTCTGAAATTCTTATACGAGAGAAACGTTTTAAAGATGATGTTCCCTTCTCGCGTTATCTGAAACGTTACTAATTTGTCTAGTTTTTTTTTGCTGGTCACAATGGACCCTTCTTGTTGCATATGTCGAATGCTTTTGTTTACCATTGTATCGATTATGGAGTGTCGTATTAGTTGCGCAATACGCTTACGTCACAATAGCATCCTTCACCATATAAAAATAAGAAGAATCAACAATGATGATGAGAAAAGAAGTCGGAAAGAAAGGTCATACGCGCGTCACCGAATGCTTAAAGGACAATTAGACATCAGTTTCAAAAGTATACAATTCGATTTATACTGTTTAAAAAAAAATTATAATATTTCCGTAATTATTTAATTATATTTACTATTTTTAAAAAATAAAATAAATATATTTTTTTAATTATTTAATTCATAAAAAAATTTAAGAAATAATCTGTATAAAATCTTAAAAATTTTATGCATTAAAATTAATTAAAAATAAAAGCATAATCTTAATTAATTATAAATCTAATATTTATATTAATCGGCATCTTGTTTATCATTCATAATATTTAAATTTAAAAAAAATATCGATTCGCATTAACTTTCTATGCGGTTCTATCGGATTTTCGCAATTGTGTTCCCTCTCTCGTTGCTTAGTCAGGACATCCCAATTAACCTCCATCGTTCGATCATTAGAATAGCGTTCTTATTAAAGCTAGTAGTGTGTCGACGAATAATGTGACCATCAGTAATCTGGACACGTAACCATCACCGGACCAAGTGAGCGGCCTCACGAGAAATAGGGTCACGATATGTTCGATCCGTAAAAAATAAATCAGCTAAAACTCTAACAAAACCGATGACGAATCATAATTATCATCTTGTGAGGACGTGCATTAAGTTTTCGATATTAAAATAAAAAAATATTCATATTACACAATTGAATAAATAATGACAATGAAGTTGTTAAACTACGCCTAGTACAGTTATGTATCATCGATTCATTTCGCATACAACAAAACGTTACGATGAGACAATAATATCGTTACGATCACCTAAAATTATCGCACATGTCATATTTATTTTTATTGCATATTGCATTATTGTCCAGCACGCATTTCCTCCGAAACATCATCATCGTCAATGCAGCCGACGGAAATGATGTAACTTTATATGGAACGGACGAGGTCCTTTTCGCACGGTTGATATACGTCATCCAAGATCGCGAAATCTCAAAAAAAAAGGCAAAGGTACGTGAGAGAGGACCAATCTGAGGGACAATTTCAAAACAAACGGTCAATTGATGACCGACAAACGATGACGCATTCCTTAACGTCCGAACTGTCGTTTGGAGAATGTGAAATTATTGCGCGAAATCAGATTCGAGTCTGTCTTTTGTCTGATATGAATGTGTTAATGGAGATTGCAAATGTATATGAATTGATTTGAAATTAGAGCATTATATTGATAAAATCCCATGTTTACGTTCATCATAGATTTCACACAAAAACGACAATTTTGCTCATCAAAAATATTACATAAGTCGAAATCCTACACTTACATTTATCATGAAATTTCACCTTAAAACAATTATCTTAGAATATATAAGACATAAATCGAGATTCAAGCTTACGTTCATCATGGAGTTCATCAACCTAAAACTACATATTAAGAAAATTGATTCCAAAATATCTTTTGGAATAAAGTCGGGTTTTGTAAGTGTTAATTTTTTTTTTTGGAAATTTTCTTCCCAGTGTCCGGAATTTCTATCCATGGTCTGAGTCACGATTAAAAAAAATTTTCACCTGTAGTGCAATCACTTTTTATAAACCAGTACTTGTTTTTTCGAATAATTATTTTAGATCTATTAGATCTTTACCGCTTACGATCTCTGCTTGACTTGACTGCAAAAATTGAACGAAAATAAATGGAAAACGTAAATTCCGAGCACGTAAAATCAAGATTTCCCTACAACATTCTTATGCAATAGTGATGTGTATATATTCGTATTTATACTCGCCCGTACTTTTATTTGTTTAAATAAATTTTTAAATTACCATTCAACCAACACAACAATTCGACTCAATCTAATCAGGCATCGACCAGATAAATAGATCGAATACACGCATAAAAACACGCGGATATACGTGCCGATTTCGATCCACGGGAAAAGTATGCTGTCGAAACTGAATTAAAAAAAAAAAGAGAAATGCCACGCAGGACCGCCTCATACAAGACACGAACGAAAGGAAGACGGACACGCCGTGGTCACACATTCCTGGTCATCGGCGACGAATAAATATGCATCGGTCACGAGCTGTAGTCCGCCATTGTTCGCCGGGGATCTGATGATGGAGAGCATTGTCGTCGGACATCATCACGACTGCGTGGAACTTGAGCGGAATCGAAAAAGGAGTTCGGAGGAGGAAAAGCGGGTGTTCGAATCGGTGATGTTTCGAGACAACGTGCCGCTGTTGGGCAAAGTTCGAAATATTGATTTGTTTAGAGATATACTAGCGGTAGTACCCGGCGTTGGTTGGAACTTGAATTTTAAATCAAATTATTTTTTTTAATTTAATTTTTGTGGACCGTTCCTTTTTGGTTTCTGAAAAATATGGTCACCCTTTTTTAGTTATACAAAAAACCTTCTCTAAAAAAAAATATTTGTTTTGGGGCATTTTTTTGCCCGTCCCGTTTTGGATTCCAGGAAATATGGTCACTCTATTTTAATGATTCCAAAAACATTTTACACAAAAAAATACATATACATGCCAATTTTCATAGTGATCGATCGAACGGTGTTGGAGTGAATCGACGTCTAATATACAAACATCTATTTTCATATATGTATATAGATTAAAAAAAAAAACAGCTTACAATTAAGATATTTTATTACATTTAAAATCATACCACGAAAGGGCCAAACAAAACTTTCAATTGGGCCACATATGGACCGCGAACTTTAGTTTGGCCATGAATGTTATAGATGGATGTTATAATTCACTCCGAAACACAAATACTCTTGTTAATTTTTTTGTCGAATATGTTTTTATAAAGAAAAATATTTATTACTATTATAAACTTATTTTGCCGTCATTAAGCATTGCCTTATTTGCCTATGCTGTTGAGACGTCACTAACAATAAGAAGAATTTTGAGTTTGGAGGAGGAAAAAATAGGTGTTCAAATGGGTTTCACGCTTCGCGGGCTTTTATGCAAATGGCGGCTTTGTCGAGATGTCGTAAATATATCTGGCCACCCCTTGTTTTAATTAGAGTCGTTTGTGGTCAGCTGCTGTTTTTTTTTTTGATGTGTTGCAGCTTTGCGTTTTTTTTTAGGTGTAATGATTCTGAGACGTGTTAATAGATAGGTATCTTTTGGGTGTCGTTGTACTGTGTAGTTTTGAGTTGAACTGAACTTGGTGGTAAGTTGAATATTATATGTATTATACTAAAGAAAATTATCGTATAATATTATAAATGATCAGAATAATGTTCTATAGTAAGCATATAAATATATATGAATATGAATATCGTATTTACGCTCACCCCTTATTGTAATCGCGAAATAAAAGTTGTCGAATAAAAAAATGATCCGTTTCCGGAATGAACGTACGCTGCCATAGAAGTTTCACATCGAAAAATCGTTAATTTTATGTGAAATTGAAACTGTGACACGTAAATTGATTATATTACAATAAACACGTTATGTTTTTCAAATGAAATACTGTACAAAAAAAGCTAAATTATTATTGTAAATAAGTAATTACATAAGATATTGTTTTTCTTTGTAAAACACCTAAAAATAAAAATATCGCGAAATAAATGATAAGTAGGGTCATTCGGGGTAAGAGCACGCGTCGGGTAAGAGAACGCAGAGCTAATATCTCTGCGGGGAGTGGAGGGATTAAGATAGTGTTTATGACGAAGTTAGCTGCGAGCAAGTGGTCATATTGAATCCAAGCGAA
>JAOXNN020000028.1:716267-739267 GCA_028571205.2 Hydropsyche betteni | reverse complement strand
TTTTGCGATTGAGTATGAGGTTGTTGTGGGTTTGGGTGCTAATTTGTCGATGGGCTTGTAAGGAAGTTGTGTGTGTGTGTGCAAATTTGTTGTGTTCTCGGTATAAAAATGTATGGGTTGAATAAATACGCATATTTTACATACAGCCCAATTAGATCTGCTCAAATGTTTGATGGTTTTCGAAACGATCGAATATATAGAGGTTTTTATGTTTATAATTTATTAGTCATAGATTAAATTTGAATTATAACTTTTGTGTGCGGACTGAATAGCTTTTTATCTACTTTATATCAGCTTTTAATAAGATCCAGTGGGGGCCAAGAATAATAAATTTTACAATAACTTCATGAATTAACGATTTCAACATATAAATAATATCAAAAAGTATTAAAATATATTTAGTAAAAAATAAAACCTATTGAAAATTTGATATGCTTTAAAATTTGTAAATAGTTTTTGGTCTTGAAATCTTATTGGATTTTGGTAATGGATTTTTGTTTAGTGCAAATTTGTTCAGAAACCATTTTTTTTAACAACCTATTCAAACTCTTATCTTCATATATTGTTATATATGCATAAACTACTCACTTCCTTCAATAGTTAACGATATATATAATAGTTCAACGAGTATATTGAACTTATAAAGGAAAACATTTACAATAATTAACTTGATTCCTAATTTGAGTTCGAAATAATGATATAATAAAAAATAAATTCTATGAATAGTTTGAGGAACTGCGTTACGGGAATAATAATATTCTAATAAGCCATTTTCCAGTTGGACAATTAAACTGATCCCTAAATCGAACTCGAAATAACGAAATTGTGAAAACGTATAAAATAAATTCAAAGAATAGTTGGAGGATCCGCGTAACGGGGAGAGACATCTCACCGCACGAGACGAGATAGATCGAACGAGCTTGCGAGAAAGAAACGCACATATCCAAACTCAAAAAGAGGGAGCGAGAAGGCGCCACGTCGCCCAGATGTCGGGCCGCGTCGACCAATCACAACGCTCCATCCACCTGCACCGCCACCCCCACCCCATCCCCCGCCCTCGCCTATCTAGCTCCCGAGGGAGGCGCCGCACAAAATGGCCACCGCGAAAAACTCGCAGACTCGCGCTCCATTTTCGGCAAAAAATCGCCAAAATATGCGACCGAAAGATTCAAAATCAATCCATACAAGAGGGTGAGCGTTTCACGCGTGCACTGCGATCTAATAACCGTTAGATAAAATTAGATAAGGGGTTCCTAAATGTCAGATATCGCCCGTAGGGAACGGTTTAGTCAACGGGGAACAGTTTCGCACTCGTAAATGCGAGAGACTTCTCTTATCTGTCGATTTAATCCGTACGAGTGCACGCAAAATATTGACATTTCCGATTTTTGCGGCTAATGAAGGCGCGGTGTTTGCTTTGTCGGATATATCGAAATTATCGTGCGCGAAAGAAAATCCCGCCGCGGTTAGGTTCTGATCAATAGGGGAAATTTATTATTTATGGACGCCAACGGCGGCATTCGGACCGCAGCCGAAGCGGCGCCAAATACGAATTCGCAGATGTTCCCAAAACATCTGCTCGCGTATTCCGGATTTCATACATCTGTCGGTACAGATTGCGTGTTTAATTACATGAAAAAGATCCCTGTATCATTTTATGCGCGTTTTCGTTTTTTACTACGCTTCTCAAATGCAATGAATCACCGAAAAGAGAGGGAGCGTACGTTTCCACGTATAAAGTTCGGGCGTCGCGTGACCGGGCGAACAAAGAGACTCCCACACAATAAAGGGTGAAAAATCCCCGGGAAAACAGCCCAAAAAAATTCGAAGCTGTAATAAAAACGGAAAAATCATGGGATGAGAAGCTGCAGCTTTTTGGAAAAAAAAAATCACGATTTTCCCGTTTTATTTTTACGACGGCCTAACCCTTATGTGCGTGCGTTTCGAAAACGAAATTTAAGACCTCTTATTTTTTTGTATGCGTTTATTTCGGCATTGAAAGTGTGCGTTTTTTTGGGTGGGGGTGTAAACTTCGCATGGCGCAGACCAGTAATTTCACATGTCATATAATAGCGAGATAATGCGTTTCGTAGTCCGTTTTTGGGGGTTTTATATATGTATATTTTTCGTTTCTATATTTGTAACGTGGATATGTATAAAAAATTGTGAATGTGTACTGACGCGAGGGTTATAATTCATATGCGAATCACGCCATCGTGTTTCGTACGTTTTATTATTTTTTGCGTTTAACGGTACAATGTCATCTCAGGATGTGGTGACCGAATTGATTTGAAAATATATATGAATTGAAATTTGAAAGTATCCATGAATTTTAAATCGAATTATTCAATGAATTATCATTTTACTTATAAGATAATGCACCAGTTACGAACCATCGCCCTTATTCCTAAATTGAATATATTCTTATACAATCAAAAGCAAACTCAAACAATCGCTAAGCAATCGTTTCATAAACGATACATTCTTCAAAAGTGACTACTCATTATTATCGCTAGTTATTCATCTGATTAAAATTCAAAACGACTTTCGTTTTCGCTCAAAGATGGCAACATGTCATCGGACATTCCGTGCGAAAATTCGATTAGACGTTTGGAAAACCGCCGCCTTTTCGATGATTCACTGCCGATTTCTTAGAATTTCAATACTGAAAGCTTGTATGTGCACATACACACGACAATGATGAGTCACGGACCGAAGATTGTTAGCCCAGAGCAGGGAGAAGCCTAGGTTTGTTGGCGTCCGAGGCGTCGCCATAGGAACACACACACATACACACCGAATTTTGTTTTAAAAATAAGTTTTGTTTGCGATTCTGAATTCTCGGTCGCGACGAGTGTTTGTTTTGGTTGAAATTTTCCATGTTTGTTTTGGGATGTTGGGAAAATCGGTTTCGAATTATGTCCGAATCGATTTTCGTCGCTCGCGAACGATCGAAAACGAAAATTGTGAAACTTTGTTTAATTAATATAAAATAACGAGTGAACGTTTCCATCTGCGCACGCTTAATCATATTAATTTTGCACAATTTCCCGCCAAAATTTGATCGTGTACGATTCCAATCTCGCACGCTTATTTGCATTTCGATTTCGCGTTCAGTGTTTATTTATTTTTTTAATTAAGCCGAATTTGAATATTTTAACATTTATCATCACCAGAACCCGCTCACGTATTTACACATTTATCCGAAACGTTGCATTTTCGAAAAAACAGAAATTTTCTCCATAACGAGAGACTCGTAAGTGCGCGCAATAAAAAACGAATTTACCTTGAAACTTTTCGTAATTGACTTACTTATACGAAAAAACATTTCAGTTAAAGTGGAAAATCTCATTAAGGACGTATATTTATATGTTTTTCCAGCAGAAACAATTTCCAGAAAATTCGCATTGTAACCATTTCGCTACGTGAATTCTACAGACACGTATCGATTCTTCTCAACTTCCGAGCGATTCCTTCGACCCGCTTTTCCTTTTTTCGTACAAGTATAAGCAATTGTGTTGAAGAAACGTATTCGGTTCTCAGTTGGCCACCCCTGGGTACAGGAGGTCCTCAACAATACGTACAAAGAGCCCCGCTTGGCACCTTTGACGCTCTGCTTCCAAGAAACGCGTACAATGGCCGTGCCTGGGATATGTGATTAATATTTCTTGCGCTGAAAAAATAAAGGAGAAAAAACTCAGATATTTTGTTAGATGGCCGACACGTATTATACAGGGTGTGATCTTTTCAGCGGGCTGAAAATAAAGGCGCTTTGTTGCTGTGAGATTGCGCTTTGAAGGTTTTCGATATCGATTCGTAAAATATGTTGAAATGTAAAAAAATACAGCATCTGATTGTCGTTCGGCTGTATGAAATTTTCTTGATATAATCGACATGTAAACACTATTATTATTGTTAGATCTACGTATAGATCAGTGCTTATCAAATTCAGTATAATTCAAAATCGTAATTGATACGAATAATTTGCGTTATCGTTTCAATTATGTTCATATGCTTTAATTATAATTTTTCATTATAAAACCTAATCGATAAATAACATACGTGACTAGGGCTTCCGGAATTACCGTCATTACTGAAGTAAAAAAGTCATTATCGATATTAATTTTATACTTTAAAAAATAATTATTGACAATTTAATAGTTGCAAAATCGATCAAGCCAAAGTTCAACTTATTTTATCAATGACTTAATTCAACGAACCAAAGTCAATTATTGAATGATTTTACTCTCATTTCTGTAAGCTAATATTGTTTTTTTTTTTTCAATATGTATTTATTCGGTATTACCGATAATTTATTCCATATTACCGCTAATATCGAAGGTCGATTCATAAATCATTACTACACTATCGATAACGGTAATGCTAACAATAAAATACTTAAAAAATCATTGAAAATCCCTGTTTTGCAACTGTCGCAGAAAAATCTTCTACTCCGCATAACGAGAACATTATTATATGTCATTACATTGCGAGATGAATGCGAAATGTCTCATACGAGAAATTTTCCAAATAAATCGCTCAATTTACAAAGCATTGTATCATTTGTGTAAAGAATACGTGAGGTTTTTTTTATACATATATGTGCATGTGTATAAATAAATATATGGACGTGTTCGTTTATAACGACTTCTCGACGTTGTCCCTCTTCATGGTCTGGTGGCTTCCCTTCGGAAATATCTCATGATGATGACTCTCGTATCTCCTCTGCAGGTGTACGAAAAACAATGGCTATGTTTGCTCGCATATAAAGTTTAAAACGTGTTTCAAATATTAAAAAAAACGTATAACAAAAATACTGTTGCAATAATATTAATGCATTATTGAATTGTTGAAAACTCTTGTGTTATTATGTTTTTATCATATTATTATAGTTCAATTATTTTCATATTATATATATGATATTTTTATATTCTAATCAAACATATGTAATTAACTAAACATCTGACGTCTGTGAATAATGAGATGCTACAGGCGCTCGTAGCGAAAACGCTTAGTCGGATGATGCTCATTTCAAAATCAAATTTTTATACCAAATAAACAATAAGAGCAATCTCAATTGTTTCAGTGATCTTATTCAACAAACGTTCGCTCACAATCGAATTGTTACTGTAAATATTTTCGCGACGACAGATTTTACGGGAGTTGCGTCACCATTTATCGTGGTCACCGCCAACTTGCGTACGAAATAATATTTATATAGCACATAAAAGAGTATATTTATGGCTAAATAACGAAAATGGCGATATCTGAGAGGGCAGGAAATGGTAAATTAGAGCCCGGTCCGGTTCTGACGGTGGCTCAGCCCACAAAGGAGCGGAAGAGGGACGATAGCCGGTTCGATTCCCGCTCTTTTTTAAACGTCGGAGATAAATTGCCTGACTTTTCCACGGACATAAATAAACAACTCCCGCACGGTACGTACATTTTTTTTACAAACAAACGATCGAGAAACATGATCTTATCCAAATTTTAGTATCGTTCATTATGTTTAATTATCTTTTATGGATATTAATTCATATCTTAAATAAAATACACTATTTTTTTACATATTTCAGTATCTTAGTTCCAATTTTTATTATGAAAATTAATGAATTCGACATAAACAACTTGTTTATATGCAAAATCAATAAATGTACAGAATTTTCAATCTTTTTCGTATATGAGGTTTAATTTGAAAACTCCAGGTTTTCCAGCAGTTTTATCAAGGCTATACGAGCAGGCTCGAGCTCGTCATCTCTTATCCGTCATTTCACTTTCATGACTGGCCGCGATGATAATTGGTGGCCGTTTTCTTCTGGTTTCCTCATCCATCCGAGAACCGTGATCATGGTGCGTGAACGTGCGCGAGCGCATCACAACAAAACCGCCTGAAACAATTTCATTTATTCATATCAAACTGTTATGTGTGTACGTGCGTTTTTTCTCTCTCCATGGTGTGTACGTTATATTACACGCTGTAAAAATAATCTCGCGTTCACTTTCTCTGCTCGTTTATTTTTATTTATGTTTTTTTATTCCACCGATGACAATCACGCGTATTTTAAATCGTCGAAATGAGTTCACAATCTATGAATCGTGATTTGTTAATTTTCTGTAAAATGACTCAATATGTACCGCTGTGATCAACTTGTGTTTTATTTTCAAAATAATATGTATTGCAGATTATTTTCTTCAGTTTTTCATTGAGTCAATCCTTGAAATTTAGCCTCCTCAATCCTTGAACCTTTAAGTTAAAATGCGCATTATAAAATAGAAATAAATATGCTTTAAGCAAAAAGTTTTGCAATTTAATAAGTCTCGAGAATCGACTTCATAGAAAACTGAAAAAAAATAATCTGCAATACTTACTATATTATCAATACGAGGTTGGCTCTCGGATAAGGTATACCTATAGCCTACACCCCCAATATTTGATGGGGAGACCTTGTCCTGCAATGAGCACAAAAAGGGTCGACAATGATGATGACTTACTATATTAAAAATAAAACTTTTCTACAATTTTAAATTGATCACCTTTCGTACGTCATTTTTTCACTGATGACAATCAAGTATATTTTAAATTATTGAAATGAGTTGACTGTAAATTTCTAAAACTGCAGGCGTCTGTAGAACTAAGTATAAAGATACGTAAAACTTAATCAACAATTTGAATAAAAAAATATTTGAATTTAAATATCAAACATAAAAAATAATAACTCGATAACAGATTCCCAAAAACCGTTATAATAAGAATCGAAAAAAACCAGCAACAACGCCTAAAACCGTAGTCACGTGACGTGACGTTTCTCCCCCGTTTACGGCCAAATTTCACGCTCGCATCCAAAACGAGTGACATTTGCATAAAATCCCTATAGAAGCGACGAAAATTTCACTTTTGCGTTTATTGTCTCCGTTACGAAACGGCTCTCTAACTTTTATAATATCAATTTGCATAAGCTCGTTCACGGCATGGCCGCCTTTTAGTGGCTCTATTCGCATCGCAATTAGTTAATCAATCAAATTCATCTCTCGCCCGTTGCATGTGTGACGTACAATATGGTTTTAATTAATCTTCGGGAAGGAAGCGTGCGGTTAACCCTTATCGCGCATGACTTCATCGGTTTCTTCTCTCGGAATAACTTGACGTTAGTTTGTGTTTTAAAGATGAAATTTTATTGTTTTTATATATTTCATTCTATTCAATATGTCTATATAGTTTTTACATTCGAAATTGAATCTTATTCAAATCAAATTCAACCTTTTATACATCAAAATAAATTTTTTAAGCTTCAATTTAATTCTTTCGGCAAGATATAGTTGCCCAAAATAGGTGTATAAACTTTTTAAAAATCAAATCCAATCATTGCAAATTTATTTTTTTAATTTTTCAATTTTTTTATAATATCATTAAAAATATATAAAAAAAATTTAAATATAGGTATATCCATGATACTTGTTTTCAGTTTGATTTAATTAAAGTCAAATTGAAGAATGTATTGTATTTTATCGATCACTATGACAATGATTTTAATAACACTTTTCAATGGTTGATTTTGATTTGTAAAAGGTTTATACGTACTTTGAGCAACTATGTGATCCCAATAGAGTCAAAAGTTTAAAAAATTGATTTTGAATTGATTTGTAAAAGGTTCAAAACTACTTTAGGCATCCATGCCTTGCAACCAGAAAGCAAAGAGTTTTGAAGTTGGAAAAGTTGAATATCATTTAAAAAAAAGTCAAATTTATAGCGTAAAAGCTAAATAAATTGAATTTAAAAAAAAAATAGATCGAATTCGTTAAAAAATCACATCGAAGCGTCACACCACACAAAATCATCAATCAATATAGGTCATAGCGCATTATCGCATAACCGACTCGCACAAAAAAGGCGAATTAACATAATATTGACCCCCGCGTGTATACAGGTCAACCGAAGCATGACTTCTCCACTAATAATAAACATAATTCGACACGTGAAAAGAGCCGAAACCAGCTTCCTGCCCTTTCCGGGTCCCACCCCTGGACTTTTCCACCCCTCGAACGCTCCTTTTGTCCGCACCCTATGCATAGGAAAGCATAGTTCATCCCGTCGTTGAAATATTGCACCTGAAACGTGATTATGATGACGATTTACTGATCCCGATATAAATTGTGTTGTGAGTTAGGTTGCGTGCCGCTAAGGGCGGTAAACGTTAGTAATTTACAACTAATAAGTATTTATTGGGTTATTTGTCTGTATAAATGTGTATATTATACGTGTAAGATGCAAGATTTTTTTTTTAATATTTATATGTGTGTCACAGTCCATGTATATTCGGATCTGTCATAAATATATATTTTTGGGAGTTGAATTAATTAATGATGGGTTGGGTTGAGTTAGGTTAGATTGGGTTTTTTTAGGAAAATCCCTTTGTTTTGATCGAAGATTTGGGTTGGGTTAGATTGGGTCAAATATACATGGACTCCTATCTCCTATATATAATAGCGGATTTCTGTGTGTCTGTGTATCTGTCTGTGTCGATGACGCTTGCGACTTTTTTTTCTATTTTTATGATGTTGATGATGAACAAATTAACTGGTTTTATTAATTAAATATTCAAATCGGGTACAGATTTCGAGTTCACATTTTATCGTTTTACGTTTCTTAACAAAACCACAGCCGATGTTATTAACATCGGGCCTATATACTAGTATATTATATAAATCGATTTTAATCAATAAATAATCGATAAAATCAACCTTTTAAACATAAATAAAAATTTCATTGATTAAGATTCTTACTATGACAACGGTCTTAATAATACTTTTCGATCGTTGAATTTGATTTATAAAAGATTCGATTCGATTTTAAAACAGTTTAAAAATTAAACCATTCAAATAACAAATGCTACGATTTACCAACAAAAACTCAACATTTAATCGTCAAATTTTAACAGCAATACCCAAATACATAAAACAATATAATTTATGCGAAACTCGAGTCTTAAACACAACTTTTTTTAATCTAAGATCTCATAAAAAAATGCTATAATGCAAGAATAGAGCGGTTAGAAAAAAAGCCGATTCGTTGCACCTGCAAAAATAAACAGGAAATTAAACCGCCGCGTAAATTTCATGGGGTGGCAAAAGCAGGGGTTGAAAAGTGAGCAAGTGCATGCACACAATTCCTAACACCCACACATAATATTTATTATATAAAAAGTGCTCTTGCCTCAGTGTGTGGGTGAATCATGCGTGACGACACGGTTTTGAAAATCGGTCCGGTTTCGATCTTATTGTTGGCAAATACCGAAACATTTGCAATGTGCGCGTAATCAGTGTGATTTCCAATTATCATTATTATTTTTTTAATATGTACAAGAAAAAGTACGATCCGAAGGCTTTTCGAGTTCGGTCTTATCGTCGAATTCCGAAAATAAATTATTTAATAAAATCAAAATTACATCATATCAATATTACGATTGCGTATTAAGAAAATGATTAATTTTTTTGTTTTTTTCAAAATCGTATAATACAGATTAAAAAAAAATTAATTCATATTTGATCGATAGAAAGTCGTGTGGAGGTCGCACTTAAATTTTATCGAATTTGCAATCGTTAATTCGTTGATCCTATGCGGGAGTATTTGAATGAAGGCCGACCGGTGCAAGAGATCAGCGTTTCTCAATACTTGATATTATAAAAATATATATCGCTTTCAAAATATTTATAAAGGTTACCCTTTTGATGCACTCTGTTGGTTTTCCGTAAACGGAAATCGTATATATATCGGCTTTTATTTGAATATTTATATTTTTTCATTATAATGCTTGATGTATAGATGACGTTGTATACTAACCGTTCTAAAATTCTATAAAAATATTTATTTATATAAATTATTTCCTGAAAATTATCTATTAAATCACAAACTGTTATCATTTATGACCTAAAAAATATATACTCATTTGAATTACTATATTGAAAAAATAAAATTGATCGTTTTTTGTATGGATTCGATTTACGATCGAATTTCAAGAACATATCTTCGTTGTATGTTAAGAAATACTTGTATATAAAAAAAATTTGCTTTGCAAATGATTCTGTACCATTTCACAAACCGGCCGCCATTTTTGTCTTCAATTAAAGATTAATTGAATTGTCAATACATCGTTTCAACAATACGAATCGTTATGAAGAATTTGCAAACACCTGTTTCGGTCCGCACAGAGCATCATTAGCGAATGATTTAACACATTGTTAACGAATCTAACTCGTTTCCGGATTATTCGAAAATTTCGAAACCGAACCGCTCCAGCGGTTCTCAATTCCGACGTAAAATTTGACAATATTTCGTCGATAATTGTGACTAAGCGACAATGAATGCGATTACTCAATGTCGAAAATTATTTTTATCGATCGGACGGAAGCGGTAATTATGAATTTCGAATTGTATTATTGTTTCTTAGATATTTGATTTGATCGTTATCAATTGAAAAATTATCTGTAATGCTATTGCGATAACGCTTTTACGGTTAAATGTTCCGTAAATAGAATTTGAGTTTGTTTTGAACTGTTGGTTAAATTATCGATAGTAAAAATGTTTGATTGGTGAATGTGTCGTTTTTGAATCTTTAGACGAAATGATTCGAAAATTATTTTTTGTTGAATGCGACTCAACTTTTGTTACATTTTATCAAAAATTATACTACAAACTCTATTTTTTTAAAGTTAATATTATAATATGAATACCAAATACGTCTTATCGTAAAATTCAAAGATATGACGTGTAAAATGTATAATCGCCGAATTGTAACGTATCATAAAATATTCTCATCCTTTCAACGCGTGATATTGATAATATCTCGTTTTGCTTGTAAAAAGAACGATTTTCTTATCCACTCTAACAATAAGATATTAATAAATTTTATATATATACTTTGATCTTGACAATCACAAAATCAGCCTCTTTCGACTGTCCGATCATATGACCACGATCATGTGATTATGATAATTAACTTCATGATCTTTACGAGTCTTAAATATATATATTTTTTTTAATCAAAATTCTTATGATCATTGTGAAATATCAGCGTTCATATTTTTTTTAACGATTCACCATTGTTGCAGTGACGGCCATTTTTTACACCTCGCAACTTCACTACATAATTTAATACACAATAATAATTTGCGATATGCTCAAACATGCGATAAAATTTAACGCATTGTGTACAATAATTAAAAGTCGAAAGTATAACAATTGCAAATTGAATTATACGAGTGCGATAAATTGTAAGCACCTGTCGCAAAACTCGTTCATTTTTCGATACATTTTGTTACACTTTATATACTTTTTTGTATCGAAAACATAATTTATAGACATATTCGATTGATTATTTATAAATATTTCATCTTAAACATAAAATTATATATCGAAAATACGAATATCTAAACACGATTCACTAGAATATCAACTGACAAAGCCATAAAAGTGAAAAAAACTGTATGGCTTCAATACGATTTTCGTCCACCTTCTTCTTCATCTAACCCAACTATATAGCCCAATTATGGCAGAGCACAGTCACGGCTTATCTCATGCACATACAAATATTATTTATATATAATAGTTCAAACATGAGATAATAATTCGGCAAATGTTGAACGTCGCCGTTTCGAGTGTTTCACAAATAAGCCATTTTCCGTTCCCGTGTTTGTTTAATTTCGAGGCGAATCATCGCAATGACCGAACACGTCATCTATAAATCAACCTGAATATAATAATAGTATTTAATTTATCATGAATGGTTGAAGGAACGGTTTGAGTTTGTCTGAAATCGTGGTTTTGTTTGTGTGCGCAAATTATGCAAATAAGGATAAATCTTGTATACTGAAAATTATATTATACATGAAATAATCATTATACAAAATCTTGATACTATAATAATTAACCGGGTAGTTTTCGATTTGTTTTTTCATTGGATCAAATCCTTTGAAATCTCATGTTAAAATATCGTGTGAAAATCGAGACGTTCACACACAAAGGATCTGTCTCAAACGTTGCAATATATTTGCCTTTTATCAGATAAAATACACGCGTCCAAAAATCGCTGAATAATCTTTATATACGTTCATGTATGATTTCTGATGTGGTTTTCTTTGAAATCACCTTGCTTATCTTACATTTTCGATTTTTTTTCCTATAAGACCAAATATAAATTCGAGTGGTATGAGAACGCGGATAACATCCTCGAACCGCGTGAATCATAATTTATTTTCAATAAATTCAAACATCGATAAGAGCTGAAAAGCATTTCAGTTAGTTAAGTCGTGCAACAAAAATCCGAAGATGTGAAAACATCGACGTATATGGAAAAGCGTGAACATTAAATTATAGAGTGGACAAATCAGGGATTTCAAACTGAATAATAATCAAGGATTTATTATGAAATTTGTATGATAGATCGTAGATTTTATCACGTAATACCGCTTCTATAATAATATAAGCGTTTATTTGATGTTATCGACAATTAGCGTGATAAGTTTAAGAAAGAATTTGTAAAAATATTTCTATGTAGATAGAAAAGTCGGGATTTTTCCGGTTTTCTCAATTCGAAAATTATATGGTGCATGCTCCATTCGCATGATCGCTTTGTGAGAAGATCGTGATCGCAAATGATTTATCTTAAAATGCTATATTAATTCGAAAATCCTTAATCTGATATATACAAAGCTGCGAAGTCGTAATTAATCATACGTTAAGAAATTTTGTGGATTAATATTTGTTTTTTCGAATTGATTTGTATCTTCATTTTTATTATGATTTATTCATGTTTAAATTTGTTGGGATGTTTAAAAACATTTTAAAGAATGAAATGGATTTGTTAAAAATAGTTATCTTGTATTATATTCTTTTCTAAATATATAAAAAATTAAATTTTCTTATATGTATCAATTTTGATTTGATATAATCAGTTAATAGGTTTGATGTTATATGACGCATATAATCATACCTTTATTTCGTGAAAGTACAAAACCAAAAAAATCGAGCATATAGCTAAAACATATGACTTTATTTTATATAAATTTAATTTACATCGAACAAATAATTATTAAGAAAAAAATTACTTTCCGAAACACCTAATATCAAACATTTCAACGAGCGCGTATCTTCATATACAAGCGGGGCGCGTTTTCTCAGAAATGCTCCGATTTTCCTCGGACTTTTTTTGAATTTTCACATTCCTACGGACCCTTGGGTTGAGAAGGCCTGACCTGTAGGCA
Source organism: Hydropsyche betteni (assembly GCA_028571205.2). NCBI lineage: Eukaryota > Metazoa > Arthropoda > Insecta > Trichoptera > Hydropsychidae > Hydropsyche > Hydropsyche betteni. Next base: position 726,010 of record JAOXNN020000028.1, on the reverse strand, counting down.
GATGAGGGCGTATCTGTCTGCGGTGTGTGGGGAGAGGCCGCCGGTTATCGATCCGGCGCCCCTCAGGCCGTGGCTATGGCGACGGCTACGACGTAGCCACACCACCGCCATCATCATCACGGACGAACCGCCATATTGCTGTCCATACATCATGATGGCGTACGGGTCGAAATCAGACACTGAAACCGAGGAAAATCGCCGCGAAAATCCGACGAAAAAGAGCCGATTTCAAATAAATGTTTCGAAATATTTTCCGATCCGGCCCTGTATTATTATGTATTAAATACGTTTTTTATATACTTTTTGCTTATTTTGATAGTTATTAGATTGCAAAAATAAATTTTCGTTCAAAATATAATTTATATAAAAAAAATTTTTTATGTCATTGAAATTTGTGTGATAACAAAATTTTTAAATCGTTTCAAATTTTGATTTGAAACTTTTATGTCTATATTATTTTAATTAATTATTTATACAGTAACCCCTCCTATAACGTCTGCGGCGACTCTCCTATAACATCATTTTTTTAAATGCGTTTAAATTCAAATTTTTTTTTGAAATGTATTTATAAAAAAAAAAACAATTGACTCATAAAAATATCCAAAAATAAAAATATTTCATTTATTGATTTCCTAAATTCCCCCTATAACGTCGAACATATCTTGACGTTATACGTAAGATAACTGTATTTCTCCCATGTTGCTCAAATTCAAATCATACCAAAAATTCAACAAAAAAAAAACTAATTCTAAACATCAAAATTAACATAAGCGCTAACCGCTTTCACAACGTCGCATAATAACCCGTTAACACAAACTCATCACGATCGCGTTTATTATTGAAAAACAAACTGCAAAATAACTGGGACACGGTGTCCTCGGGCATAAAGCGCATTGTATGCGTAAAATGGGACAATCCCAACGAAAGTGGGACGAATGTACGGCCCTACAGTGTGAAGTCTGAGAGACAAATACGAATCGATATTGTCGTCGCAGTTTCGACACGTCGTATACGAGAACCGAGTGTGACCACCACACGACTTCCTGTTCGAGTCATGTTCATGATTACGATGATGGTTTTGGGTTTGAGATTGGATTTTCCAACGCTTTTCGTGCGAGTTGTACATGTTTCGCGTTATGAAGTTTTCTTTTGTGTTGTTTTAGTTTTTAATATGTTTTTAAATAAATTTATCGATAATGATGATGATGATGGTGATGGTGATGATGGATCTTAATCCATTTGTCTGTAGTGACACTCAATTTTTATGGTAACATTTTATATGCGTTTCTATATCTATGAATTTTTTCATTTTTGTGATGTGAGTATTTCAAAATTGATTTAAATGTCAATTATCATGATCATCAATATACGTTAACATTTTTTCAAAAATTCATCAAAAATTAAAGCTTTTTATTGAAGGGTTTAAATATAATACCATCAGTCAACTACAAATCGTTCATATGTTGCTTAAATTCTTTGATCAATAGAAATCGATATGTTTAACAAAGTTATTGATCAATAGAAAGCGGTCATAATCATCCATTGAACGTACTACATCTCGCTTAACTTTATTAAATTCATAAGTTGATTTCATTTCGATTCATTTCGATTTCATTTCGATTTCAGATTCATTTCGTATATGAATTAATTTTTCTAATATTTCTCATTCGTTTCAATAAATAATAGCTTTCAATGAATAGGACAAGATTTTTATGATTCAATACTTTATATTACCTTTTAAAAAACTTTCAAAATGATCAATACTAATTTTTCAACAAAAATTTGAATCAACCTAATTCAATCAACGAATAAAATTTATACAATAAAAAATACGTGACATTTTCAACTGAACAATGAGGAGATATCAATACAGATCAAAAACAAACTCACAATTAATATTTACGAATCGAAAACACTTTGGAACATCAAAAATAAACATTATAATCTCGTCGATAAGCGGGAAAAGTGTGTTCTAAAAGTGTCGCTGTACTTTATCTCGGTAAATCCAAAGTTGTCTCACCAAAAATTACCCAGACTACGCCTTTATTGATCCAATACGATAACGCGTAATTGTTCTAAAGAAACAGGTTATTCCGAACGATTCGATAATTCTGGACGCAAAGATGAAATCTCATATATTTTAAAGTACATTTTCAATTTTATAATGTAATAAATCAAGATTACCGTCGCTCGTTATCAATTTTGATCGATCTCGATGATAAATCATCTCATATACATAGCTCTATTGTTTTCAATGTTTTATTGACATTGATAGATTTTAATATTTTTCTTTTTTTGTTTCAGGTAAATTTTTACGATGCGGACTTTTTGATCGGTTCGTAAGTTAATGTTTTTTTATATTTAAATCGATTTGAAATTTAATAATCATGTCTCTGAAGTGAAGTCAATTATTCAGATAACGAAACCAAACATAATTCATCCGATATTTTATCGTATTTAAATAGCGTTGCAAAAACGTGATAAGAACCAAAGAGCTGGGGATTTCGTAACTTTTATCTATTTGAAATTCAACTTCAATACATCAATCGTCATCGGTTTTATTTATTTTGTAAACATGACGGAAGTAGATACTTGATAGAAATTTTCGAACGAGTTCGCAGGCTTATGTCATCGATCGGAAAAGTCTGCAGTTTTCCTCTCGTTGATTAAATGGAATTGCGGATATAGTTTTTGATTTGGATTTTGAATTTAGGTTTTATCGGTATTTATATCATTTACTTATCTTCCCCTATTGTGGGGAGATGTTTATGTTGTGATTGAAATTAATGCGTTCTATAAAGCGTTCCGTTTAATGCGAGTTTGAATTCAGTTTCTAAATTTATGTTTATTCTTAAAATAATATATGAAAGAGATAGAAATTATCGATTAAATTGTAGTTAGTAACGTTTAACGAAATTTTTATGCTATTTTATTATAACAACTCATAATTAAATGAAAAGCAATGAGAAATTATTTGAATGAAAAATTCATCTCAATCAATAATTATGTATTTCGAAGCAATCATGATAACAAAGATATTTAATTCTTTGTATTATATTTTCTTTATTCCGAACTTATCGAAGTATAATATTTTTATAGTAATTAGCAAATTGATATTGTTAAAAGCTATTTATCCAAGTTTGATTGATGTACATTCTTATAATTAATGATAATTCCAAACAAATACAGATTTCACTCATAATTTGTATAAAATAGCACGAAACAAAAATATGTCAAAAATTTAGATCGAGTCATTCAATAACAAAAATATATTAACTCATAATATTTTAATATACAGATTCTCCAAATTCAGTCTTTTACAAATCAAATTTAATCACCGAAAAGGTATTTTTTTATAGATTATGGGATTTTAATATATAGAATATGTATTAGATAGGACAACGCGCGCGCATATAACATATGTCATATGCGCGCATTTCAACCCAAAACAATATGTTCCATTTTAGATCACGCGCGACTAAATCGCCAGTGGGCGCCTGGCCTTAACCCTTTGCGCTCGTAGAGTTTTCGGCAGTAGGCATGCCGTCTACTCGGAGAAAAAAAAATACGGATTTTTGTATAAATCACTAAAATCAATTATATCTAGCATGAACAACAATTAATATAAATAATATAATTAGCAATCGACGATAAAATGAATAAATTTTGTAACTTGCAATAAACGCTGTTTGACGATCCCTAGCTCTGTTGAAAAAAATACTATTGCCAACTAGGTGACCACTTCATTCAAATATTTACGGTTCTTAAAATTTAATTAAACTACATATTTACATTTTTTACGATACACTATTAGTCATTATTATTAATCATAAAAAATATAATCTTGAGACATGGTTTATTACAATAATTACACTAATCAAAAACAAAAAAATGCGAAAAGTAGCTTTTGTACCGAAATCACAATAGCGCCGGCAAAAACATTACCTGAAAGAGATAGAGAGATAGTGATCTTCGACAAAAGCCGTCAGTTGCATAGAACGGTTGAACTGTATTTAAATATTGATTCCGAGAAAAAGTATACCTTATCGCGCTAAATTACTAATTTCTAGATTAACTCAGATAAAATGGGTTTTTTAGTGATGCAGTAACAATCTTGAGGATTTTACCTACAATATTCACTCAATGCAATGTAAAATACTTGCAGGTAAACTAAAAAAATCGGCAATACGTTTCGTAATATTTATTGGTGCGCCTAACGAGCTATACCAAGCCAGAGCCGTAGTGAGTCCAACGCGGATAGGAAAGGGTTAAAATCATAATAAATCTCATTTTCGTGGAAACACGGTATTCGCACAGAATTCGCAAAAAGCCCAAAAAACAAAAACCATAAAAAAAAAAACCCTCCGAACGGAAAATTCGTGGAAGTCGCGTGTGCGTGCCGCGGCCGCATTACCCGAGAGCCGGATCAATGCAGATGAAAATGGCGGACGAGACGCGCCCCGAGAGAAAAGGGGCCCGGGGGCGGAGGCGCCGCGTGTACGGGGCAGTCTCCATGGCGACTGCGCCCCCCGGGGCGGCGGGGGCGCGCCCCCGGGGGCCCTCTCCCGACTTTTCTCCGCTCGCGAGAGGAAGATGGCGCCGGCCCGCGCGCGAGGGGATGAAAACCGAGGGGCGGGGGGCGGCGTCGCGTCGGGAAAATGGCGCCGCACTGCGTCTCTTATGCGGATACGATTCTGTTCGGAGCGCGGCTCTCAAACTGTGCAGTTTTCAGTTTGAGTTTGAGTTTTTTTTTTTTGGTTTGTCGATGGTACGATGTTGTGTCTAGATCGGATGAATTGATTTATAATTGGATAGGGTGTTGGAAATTTTATGGTTTTGACGTGAAAGTTTGAGGGTCGACAGAACAAACGATAGACTCAAAGATGATTGTTATACAGGTGGTCCTTGACGTTCTTTGATACGTCCCTGAACCTGGGTCGCAAGTCGGATCTGTATAATAATTTTATTTTTTCGGTAGTTTTACTTATTTTTATTAATGAAATAATAAATAAATAACATTTGAAAATCTTTCATCATTTGAAATTTTTGTAATTCTTGATTAATTAAATGAAAAGCAGCAGCCATTTTTTTTAACAATTCTATATTCCTCCGTATTTATTTCTCACATCCGCATGAGATTAAGGTGCCATTCAATTTTAAAAAATAATTTATTTAAAAAAAAAAATTTCAGTTATAAGTACGAACCATCGTAAGTCGAAGATTTCCTGTTTAGGCTGTCTCAAAATTTACGCAAGAAGTAATTTTGATAGAAAACACACGTTTTTGATTAAAAAATTTTATTTATTGATTCGTAAAATATATAGTAAAGGGTTATGAATGAAATAGCATATCAATTAAAAAACCTCCACGACACAAACGCACTTTTTACTTGGAATTTTCTATGACCATATTGCATAAATGTGGTTAAATTTAATTGATGCAGTGCTTAATTTCTTCTTTTACGGCATGGGTGGTCGTAGGCTTGTTAGCATAAACCCAAAACTTCAAACCCCTCCAAAAAAAAGGAAAAGCGGCTAACCCTAAACTATCAGCTGTCAATTTTTTTTTTTGTTTTGGTAACAATATACTACACAAATGGCAAATTCAAATCTTGCGTTAATTTTGGGACACCTATACATGGGTCAAATTGTGCGTGTTTTTTGATAGATTTGAAAGTTTTTGTTGAGCAGTCGATGATATAGACCAGATTTAATACAAGGTATAAACCAGATAAGATGATTTAGATCAGGAGTTGGCAAATTTTATAATTTCAAAAGTTTGATATGAAAATTCGAGGATCAGCGAGTTAAATAATAAACTCGTTGATATGGACAATTCTACTCAACGAACAACAAAAAAACGAGTTCGAAATTAAAAAAAAGTCAAAACTTATCGATGACATCTGATTTAGATGATTTTTTTAGTTTAATAGAGATTTTGAATCGTTGTTTCATGAATCAATTTTAAATTAGATCATAGCGTCATATGCGTGTTTGAATTAATTTTTATACACTCAAATAATATTCAATTAAGAATGTTGAAGTAAACTAGATAAATTTACATATATTTTTTCATATAAACTAAAGTACAGATTTTTCGAAAATTGAAACATTTACGCAGTTACAATATTCATAAATTTCTCTATTGCAAAATCTATTGTACCAAAGTCTTTCCATTGTATCTGCAAGGTTTTTTATACAATAAACATCACAAAAACTGCATCGATGCATTATTGTTACAGATAGTCGTTTTCACATTCACAAAACAAATCTTCATCGAAAAATATCAATATACACCATCAGCAATGTCAACTCATTTTCACATACGAAAGACCTTGGAGAACTCGAAACTTTCACACGAGTATACATTGATTTGATACCATCTAATAGATTTACATTCATTTTTAATCTATCGAAATACGAGTAAACAATGCGCTATCGAATATTAAACAAATCGGGACAAAATATTAATATCTTCATCCTCCCAAAGAGAAAGCGATATTCATACAATGTAATACCATTATAAATATATTAAATTTTTTCGTTTATTATCGTGCTGCTGTATAACCATTCGAGCATACAATACCAGACGGTGCAATACGGTGCCGATGAAGCGCGAAAACACGCAAATTCAAATATGTAAATCATCATCGTTCATACGTGAAGATAATTACGTACGAAATTCTGAATCAATTACGTCCAAGATTTCTATCGATCATACAAATTTTGTATATGTCGCCGACTCTTAAGTACGTGACGTATAACATAATTGCACCGAAACAAAGAAAATATAAAAGCGATTATAATTAATTTGCATTTTTCTCAATGTTTATGAGGGAAAAGTGTGTTTTTATAATAATTCGATGACGTTCCTGTTTCTAATCTCGTCCGTTTTAGATATGCGACTTCCTTTTGCTCTATTTGTTTAAACAATTTCTTGCTAGCTCGACGACATTGACTCACAACGGTTTCACTCGTGATGTGTGTATGTAATCGGCAATATTTGTAACAATAAACTGATCGATGGCCTTTCCACTGTTCAAATCGATTTTGAAACAACATCCTTTAGACTCTCTCTGTACCCGAACATTTCATAAATCAAATATTATGTACTTATAATACGTACTTTCAAATCAACTTTTGATTATAGAATTTTTTTTTACATAGACAATATTTGCAGAATCAGTTAATATAGTATTGGCGTCACTATTTATTCATTCAATCATCATTTTGTTCTGAACATATATGCAAAATATCACAAGGCATAAAATAAAATCGATTTGATTTTATTTCCGGCGATCGTTTCCGATATTATTTTATCACGAATATGAGTAATCTTTTCGAATAAAATCTAACCTTTTCCATCTTTTTCATCATCAATCATCAAGGTCTGTTTCGCCGGAGAACGATGACGTGCAAACGAAGCCTATTTATTTTGCATTTTGATATCTCGAAAACTAGTTATTGCTGAATCGGGATCCATCGCTTTTTCAAAACAACTCTAATTATACAAGATATTAGAGGCAGGCCAATTAGGCGAATCATTGCGTTTTTAATGATGGGTAAGATTCGCGATAATGGCGAAATTCGAGAAGGACGTCTTGCTAATTGTTGCCGTTTCGATATTCAAAATTTTTCGCTTTCTTGTTTCGCAACAATACAAAGAGAATGTGCACTCGCGCTGCAGACATGTCTCATAATTAGGTTGAACTTGTATTTTGAGATTGTCGAAATCAACAGGAAGTTTCAAACGATCGAATCGTCAAAAAATTATATATTCAATCGATTCTCAAAAATCGTCAGATGTAGGAATTTCCGAAATTTATTGCAAAAAACCCGTTTCAAAAGATAAAATCATGGAAAATTCGGTATCTGTTGTACTTGAAAATCTCAAACGATAAAACCCTCGCCATTTTAATTCGATTATTCCGTACTAATATAGATTTTCTCTGAACATTCTCATGCCTCGTGCACTACCTGATCAGGTATTATAAAATTCAACAGCCAGAGGCAGTCAATCAGGTTTCGCAACCTTCCAATGGTCCGAAGAGTTTCGTGTGTGGCGAACCGCTGAATATCTGGTACGTTTACGTAAAGGAAAATCACATATTTCGACATGATATCATCTACCGATATAGATCATTGATCGTCATAGAAAGGATGATCCGTATGTGGATCGGTACTTATTGTTGTGACGCAACTGCGATGAATAATTGACGGTTTGATAATAATTGTCTTGCGGTTTCTGCTCGTTGCTAAATGGATGTGATCGCTCGATCGTTAGGTAGATGTGAAAAAATGTGTATTGGATTGTGGATGCTACGTATGACGATTAGAATACGTATAATGATGATGATTATAATAAAAATATGTTTATTCGATAATTATTTGTTTGCAGATGACTCTAATTATCATTATGCGTATTTTGTATGCATTCTTTCAAGTGTGTCGCAATTAGGGATACCTATTGGATGAAATATCATCACAAGAGATTAAATCTATATATTTTAACGAAAAAGGGATGTTTTTTTGAGTTTTCGATATTTCAAAATAAACATTTTATTATAAAAATTAAAATATTATGTAAAAAATCAATATGAAAAGAAGAAATTTTATAAAGAGAACGTATAGAGTCTATACGTCTATACGTTAGTCTATACTATAGACTAACTTTTGATATTATTTCATAGCCCTAATCGCAATGCAACCTTTCGAAATTGACAACGACGATTTTCAAATATAACTCGAATCGCCCTTGATATAATTTTATGATTTTTTCGAACGTTTCGCAGTTTCCGCTTTCATCTTTGCGGACTTTAATTGAACGCGCGGACCATTAACCGCGTCGTGTGTCCCAATGGCGATTTGTGAAATTCTTACGCCGCAAATATACGCTGAGATATGTTATATCGTTTTACACGTATGCCAGATTGCTATTTTTATCATATTCCGTTCAAATCGGTGGCGAAACCGAAACGGTTTATTTTTTTCGCGCGCGAAATCTTCACGGACTTTCGAGGCTACTTTTGACGCCATTTTGTTTAACGCAACGTTATTTTTCTTTATATTCACAAATGTATTGATTAGTAAATAATGAAAATATTGAAATTTGAAAATAATGGTTTTTTTATCGGAATTCTCAATTCGTTCGAAGTACATAAACGTGAAAATACTGAAACATTTTATGTGCGTACATATCTATCGAAAAATAAAGATGAAAATTAAGATAGTATTAACAATACTCTATTAAAAAATTAACAGCACATGCGACGTCGTATATGTAATGACTATTTTTTTTTACGATTTCATCTAAAAGTATGATACCGTTCACCGTATTTTTTTTTTAAACACATGTAAATCGGCGCCGAAAATACACCATTACCTAACTGAAAAGTTTCACTGAATCCGTTTCATTAAATTCTTATATGCCGATGAATATTCATGTTTATTTTTCCGACGTGATAACGAACCTCTCCATATAAATTAATCACCAAGCCGATTAATTAATACGACGAGATTTATTGATCATTCGTATATCAGAGAGAACTCCCACATTTTGTGCTAATCCTTGATTTGTTCATATAATGTATTATAATTTTTTGGTATTTATCCACATATCCATCGGAGGCTTATGTGTATAAAAATAATTAAAAAATTATAAATTCTGATATGAGTCGCCTTCGTGAGCCTGTTGAGTTCGGATCATGAGATAGATCCATCGTGCCGGGTCCGTTCCCACGTGTT